>ONZH01010476.1:0-18883 GCA_900303285.1 Rhinella marina | reverse complement strand
GGCCTTTATTAAAAATATTGAGCCATTCTGTCACAAAGGGTTAAGTGTTTTTCTAATTGTTTGACTGGTACTTTCACTTTCACTTTGTGCCAGTCAGCTAATAACCCTTATCTCTAAATTCCTGATAAACACTTACTTAAGCCACATTCTTATCAGTAAGATAAGAACTGAGCTGCAATGTGTGTTTATATGGTCAGAGAGAGCAGAGATAAAGAGATAAAGGGTGCTACTAGAGCATGTCAGCTCTGTATAGAAAAAAGGACACCATATTTTTAATTTAACCCCTTCCCGACCAGCGCCGTACATGTACGGCGCTGGTGGGGTGCGGGCGTCATGGCCGGCAAGTCTCTGCTGTTTCTAACAGCAGAGACTTGCCGCTACTTACCGCCATCGGCGGCGTCTTCCTGGGCCTTCTGATGCCGTGATCACGGCATCAGGATGCATCTGAACCCGGAAGCATACGCTTCCGGGTGGTGTACAGACGCCCCGAGTGGCCAATCGGGGTGTCTGTACACCATATGAAAACTGTAATCCTCGCTGGTGAGGATTACAGTATTCAAACTGCAATTCTTATTCTGGCCACTAGATGGCAGGCCAGTTTAAGAAATTAGCAATTTTTGGATTTATCTCCATCTAGTAAATCCCTGATTGCTCATAAAGAAAAAAAAACACAATATATTAGCTCATATTTGAGCTTTAAAATAAAAACAAAAAAAATTTTTAAAATTTTTTAAAAAATATATAAAAAATATATAAAAGTTCAAATCAATCACCCCCCTTTCCGTATAATTAAAAAATAAATACCTAAATAACAATAAATATAGACATCATGGGTATCACGTGACCAAAAACGCCCGTACTTTTTAAAATTTTTTAAAAAAAAATTACAATACGGCGAATTGTGTGGCGGAAAAAAGAGTCCAAATGGCGGTTCGCTGTTTTTTGTCGCTTTTTTTTCTGAAAAAAATTAAATAAAAAGTGATCAAAAAGTCATACACACCCCAGAATGGTATCAATAAAAACTTCAGATCACCCCGCAAAAAATGAGCCCCCATACAGCTCCGTACACATAAATACCAAAAAGTTATAGGGGTCAAGATATGACAACAACAAAAAAAAAAAAGTCCAACTTTATAATTATTTTATCACTATCAAAACGCAGGAAAAACTATACATATTAGGTATCGCCGGATTCGTACTGACCAGTAGAATGAAAGTAATGGGTCAGTTTTAATGAACATCGAACGCCGTAAATAAAAAAAATAGGAAAACTGTAGCGGAATTGTGCTTTTTTTGCAATTTCACCCGATTTGGAATTTTTTTTTCCCACTTCCCACTACATCATATGCAATATTAAATGGTGGTGTTTGAAAGTACAACTTGTCCTGCAAAAAACAAGCCCTCATACAGCCATGTGAACAGAAAAATAAAAAAGTTATGGCTGTTTGAAAACAGGGAGTGCAAAACGAAAACCCAAAAACGAAAAAACCTCTGGGTAGAAAGGGTTAAAAAAATGCAATAATAAAAAAAATTATCCCCAAAGGTGTACAGTTTTTCAATAAATACATAGCACTTAACAACCCGCTGCCCATAATCTTTCATAGACCTCACATGTAAAAAAAAATGCCCAAAAAAAGTAATGCAGAAACAACGCGTTTCAGATCCTTTAGTAGCAATTCAAAAACAGTGCAACATAAATGTCTCTGGATCCCATTATCTAATATTATATATTTTTTATCTAATATATTATTGTAAGGGGGCAAATACTTTTTCATATCCATATGTCTAGATTTTTGGAAGCATCTTGAAGCATCAGCTGGATTCATTCGTTCACTTTACATAAATTTGCTGAGTAAACACAAGTGCCGCCATGAATTAGAAGTGTCACCTGGCTTCCCTACAGCTCTCAATATTCATCCTCTCAGGCGGCTTTCCAGCACTTAAAAATATTCTGTAGGACTTTTTGTGGTTGTACAATGCACTTCTATCTAACTTATACACAGGACACTACCCTGGGCATCACTATTCTACTACTTTCGGTGCAGATATAAACCACTACAACCCCCAACATCAACTAGACATGACCATCATGACGTATTCTATCATACTATATACATAGACATTATATGTAATGTACACATAAGAGAAAGTATTGGAGTGGCTGCATATCTAACTAGGAATAACACAGCACTTGAGTGAACTATTTACCGGTACACTAAGCAGCACCACTCAATGTCAAGCAGCAGCTGCAAAAGCAGGGAAGATTTAAAGGGAATGTCTCACCTATTTTATTTTTCTGCCAGTTAAAACCAGATAGCTACACACATCCTATTTTTCTAATCTGTTTTTATTTTCTGTTCATAGATTTCTTTATTCTGACTCCTGAACATGATTATAGGGGTGGCCATCTTTCCTGACCTGCCCGAGGAGGTGGTGGAACTCTCTGCCTGAGGAGGTGGTGGTGGTAAGTTCACTAAAAGAGTTCAAGAGAGGCCTGGATGTATTTTTGGAGGGTAATAATATTACAGGTTATAGTTACTAGAGATGGGTCGTTGATCCAGGGAGTTATTCTGATGACTGATTGGAATTTTTTTTTCCTCTAAATTGGGGGAAAATTGGTCTTCTACCTCACAGGGGTTTTTTTGCCTTCCTTTGGATCAACTTGCAGGATAACAGGCCGATCTGGATGGACAGATGTCTTTTTCGGCCTTATAAACTGTTACTATGTCACTATGCCTTACAGCAGCCTCCGTGGACAATAGACAGAATCGAAAGGAGCGAACCTCAGTGACTTCTATGGGAGAGTTTTCTAGGCATGATCTGTGACCTGTGCAGAGGTCACTGTACAGGGAGGAGTAGATAAGATGCGAACATCACTACAGTGAATTGTGGATCCCGTGTTATCTATCTATATATCTATAGGTGATATATGTCATTGTAATCCTATCTGTGATGATAATGAGATGACTGATACCAAAGACCAAAAGGTGACGCCTATTATTAGTAGGCAGTGCAAAAACTAGTACCGACACCCCGACACCCCGCCGATCAGCTGTCTAAGGAGGCCACGGCCCTCTTTGAAGCACTTAGGTCTTTTCATAGGCCATGTGATTTCACGTTCATCGGTCACGTGGCCCATGACTGAGCAGCCGCTATCAATTGGACCACGCTGGTGACCTATGAGGAGGGCGCGAAGCTCCAGTAAGCACCATCAAACAGCTGATCGATGGTGATGCCGAGAGTTGGACCCCTGCAGATCTCATATTGATAACCATCAGTATGAAAAATCCTGGAAAACCCCTTTAAGTTTTAGCATAAGACCATCTTTCAAGTTTTGAGTTGTTGGGGAGTGCCCTCATTTGTGCAAGTTTTGAGGCGTTTGATGTCCTTTTATTAGCCAGCCCCAGCAAACTTGAAGAAACTGAGCCGCCCAGTGGAGGAAGCAGCACTCTCATCATCAGCAGCAGCACGATGCATGCTCCTTCATTATCACTTCGCCACCATTCACACAACCAACGTTCTGATCGCTGCCGGCGTGAGGTCCTTCTAGCTGACATCTCCACGGCTCAGCAGTACCCCTGCCGTCTGCCGTCAAGACGTGATGATTGCACTTATTTTCCTAGACAAGTCATTTCTGCATTGCTTTCAGTCACTCGGATGAAAAGCTTCCCCCCTCCACCCCTTCCCCAACCATACATGACATTGCACAAGAGATTAGAAGCCATTGACACAACTGTGCACACACAGCAGTGGACATCGGGGGGGGCACATTCTTTCATTTCCAATGCCCTGATAGACATTGGACATCAGGCACTAAGTTGTTCCCCATACGCGTCGCCTCCCTACCGCATGAAGAAATTGCTAATTGCAAGCATTCCAGCAATAGTCACTCCTTAAGTCCTCAGGTATTCTCTCCTCTGGCATCATCATTAACCCTTTCAGTTAAAGCACCGTGTGCAACTTAAAGACGCAGCAGAGCTGAGCTTGTCATTTGGCACCACGCATGCATCGGTTGATCGTTGCTTTCACAACACAGCTGCAAAGAGTTAAACCTTAACAAATCCTGCTCTGCTGTGTCGGTACAGCTCTGCATCCCCGCTGCTCGGCACCTGCACCCTTCATCCGTAACTAGTTAAAAAAAGGGCAGCAAAGTGGACGTCGCCTCGTCCTATCTGTCCGAACAAGACGCCTCAAACCTCCGGAGTAAGAAAGGTGAGATTACCTTGTCCAAGCAGTTGACTTTTTCCGTGGGATACACGACTCTGCCACAGCGGGCGCACTGTGGGGTTCATTTTCTTCGACTCGTTAAAAGAATTTTCCAAGAGCGGCGATGCAAAATACAAGACCGAGAGGGAACGAGAAGAAAGTGCACCCCCTGGCTCTGATGTTCCAGCTGCTGTCAGTGAGCAGGCAGTGCAAGCGCCGATCAGCTGGAGGAGGAATACATCACACTGCAGTCCCAAGGCAGATGATGTGTGTGAGTGTGTGTGCGACTGTGTACAGCGTCTGAGCTCCCTCCCCGGCAGCCCTGCCTTTTTTTTTTTTCATGTTTTTTTTTCCCCATTGCTTTATTGAAATGCACAACTTACAAATTAAACACACAGGCTGATACAAGGTTACGTTCAGACACTTCAGATTTGTTGCAGAAATGTCTGCATCCGAAGGGCGTTTGCATGCCGAAATCCGTGCAAAGGCTGCAAAAACTCAATTCCCATGCATGCAATGGATTTTCAGAGGCAGAAACTTCTGCATCGATTCTGCCCCATTTTTGAGCGTCCCTATACGTTTTACAAGGGACTGGCCACTCCTATCAGTCTTGTAAAGTGTTGTTCACTTTCTCAGGATAGGTCACCATTATCAGATCAGCGGGGGTCCGATCAGCTAGTTTAGGGGGCCTCCATGCTCCCCTGAGCTCTGGGGAGCGGAGCCGGCTCCAGACAGCTTTCCAAACACAGCGCCGTACATCATAGAGTGGCAGTGCTTGGTATTGCAGCTCAGCCAAATTCACTTCAGTGGGGCTGAGCTGTAATACTGCAACTAGACAGTGTGACCAATGTATGATGACATCACACATGGCCTAGGAAGAAGCCACGGAGCTCACTGCGCACGTCGTCTCCTCATGCAGCTGATCATAAGGGGTCCAGGATGTCGGAGCCACGCCAATCTGATATTAATCCTGGGGATAGGTCATCAACATTTCTTTTATTACCGGATAAACCCTTCAAACAAATGCCAAATGACAAAAAACACATATTAAGTTATTTTCACATTTCCATAGAATGCCAGGAATTGGCTTGGACAAAATCGATGCCTGCCTATTTTCCAAATAGCGGCCAGCTCTCTGCCGGACGCCATTATAACCAATGGAAGCTGAAGGGCAGGCAGCAGCATCCAGCAGTGCCGGATCAGGAAATCTCCGGCAGGTTGTCTTATGCTGGAACAGCTTGTCGGAGAGGACATCCGGAGATGTTAAACTAGAAAGACTAGGAGGACCACTCAGGGTAAGGTGTTTTAGATTCTGTATGAATTTTGAAAAAATCATGGTATTCTCCATTGGACACACTAGCACCGAGTTATTCTCCCCTAGAACTGTTGCTTCAAAGGAGGATATCTCTGTAATGTGCGCACATATAGAGGCATCATAGGGTTGTGCATGCAGTTCCTATGATTCACTTTTATGCACAGGCTTCTGTAGTGTGCATGAAACACATTTATTGGTATTGGACTGGCGGATCATCCAATATGTATGGTTACGTTCCAATTTTGCCCGAATGGCACATGTCAGGGCAGATGCCTGATCCTTCTGTTCTCAGGAGAGGTGTTTTAAACTCAACGGTGCAAAGTGTGCATGTGTGCGGATCAGATGCGGACCCATTCATTTCAATGGGTCTGCAAAAGATGCAGACAGCACACTGTATGCTAATTGAAAAACCACGATAGCCTCAAAATAATCAACTATGAGCAAAAAAAATCCATGAATAACCAAAAAAATAATAAAAAAGGTATAAATTGAATATTCTCCAGAAATATAATAAATAAAATAAATAAATAAATAAATAAATAAATAAAGGGTCATATAGTGTAGGTGGGAAGCATGGGCCGTAGTGGTCACCCTCCCAGACTAGGTGTTAAACATGCCGATAAGTAAAATAAACCTATAAGTACTCAAACTTATAATGCTCCAATATCCCCAAAATAGTATAGCACCGGCACAAGGATGCCACCTATTGCAAAATAAAGCGCAGGTCAATAAACCTATAGGTCATAAATCTGTCCCTGGTGCAACATCAAACAAAAATCAAACTTACCCAAAGACATGATAAGGCAGGGGGACCACCACAAGACCCACTGAAAGTCTCCTCAACACTCCTTCGTCAGGAGGAGGGACGCCTAGTCTGGGAGGGTGACCACCACGGCCCATGCTTCCCACCTACACTGTATGACCCTTTATTTATTTATTATATTTCTGGAGAATATTCAATTTATACCTTTTTTGATTTTTTTTTTTTTTTTTGTAATAAAAGTTATATTATTTTAACATATTACTTGTGTTGAGCATTTGTTCCTGCTGTCCCCTATTGGGGGGTGGCATGAGTAGTAGGTTATTCATAGCACACTGTATGCTGTCCGCATCTGTACTTCCCTTCCGCAGCCCCACAAAAAAAAAAATAGAACATGTCCTATTCTTGTCAGTTTGTGGACAAGAATAGGCATTGTTACAATGGATCCACAATAAAAACAGATGCAACACGGATGTCATCTATATATTTTGAGGATCCATGTTTTGCGGTCTGAAGATCAGGAGTATATCATAAATAATATCCAATCAAGGTGTTAATATTGTATAGATTACTAATAATACTCATTTTATTATCAATAGTAACAGGCAGTTGATACATTTATTTACTTGGTTTTCCCACAAAAATATTCTACAGTTCTCAAACCAGCACCAGGATCTGAATACTTTTGTAATTGCACTTAATTAAAAAGTTAGAATAGCCACTGAATTACTCAATAAAAATCTATCTGTATAGCGCCACCTGCTGTTTACTCTTTTTCTAATTTCTCTGTCCACTATTGAAGTGGACACACATGCTCAGTACCATCTTTCTAATGCCACCAGCTGTAGCAGACACGGCACGCCCCCGAGCTGTCAGATTGAAAAAAAATTTAGCAAAGTAATTGGAGCAATGAATGGGGAGATCTCTGGATCCATGTGAGGTGCATATATATATATATATATATATATATATATATATACATACACAGTATATATATATATTACACATATTAATACCATACATGTATTATCTGGTAATATTATTATTAGCAGGATATCACAGGAGAGATTGGATGCAATATCCCCAACATTACTGTAGGTTGCATGACGATACAATCAGCTGCCTAGCATTACAAATACTCCGGATAAGAAGGAGGTTATTGTGTTAGACAAATCCTACAGGAATGAAGTCATGTATGTTTAGATGACTTTGATGTGGGCAAATCCCCAGTAGGATGTATTGTCTACACGTAGTATAATTACGTTTTTTAGCACACCGCTCTTCACAGACTCATGAGAATGAGGAGTAAAAACAACACATGAAAGCAATGAGATCTACAGGCATCAAAGACTACTCCGAGGAAGTACTATTTGTTCATTTGCCAAAATGTATCATTTTCTCCATAGGTGGTCTGATTTATTGTAAAGTTAATATGCTCTCAAAGTATAATATGCATAATACACCATATATAATACTGTTGCCATACAGTCTGTTGACTCCCCTAATGCACCTCTAAACCCTCTTTAATGATGCCCCTGTTTGCCCTGGTTGCATGCTGTATACTGCGTAAAGTCCATTTTTCCATCAATGTAGTCACATGAGGGCATGTAGTTGTAGTTTTTAATAGCACCATTTTCAGGTGCATATGTAGCAAGCCCCTGAGGAGCCAGTGCAGAGGATGGGAGTGGTAGTGGCCCTGATAAGTTGTTGTGTCATGGAGTACTCTCTCAGCCTGTTGCTCCCTGGGGATCAGTGCAGTGGAAAGGTGGTTTGAAGAATCAGGCCAGAAGTAAATGTATGAAAGTCTCTCTTTACTAGTAATAGTGCAAAATATAACTTGTGGCAGATCCTGTAATTAAATACAAAGTGCAGATTCCGGCTCCAGATGAAGAGGTATGGTGGCTGGTTGTGTGGCATGTAATTGGCACTAGCAGGCCCTTGTGGATATAGGTTTCCACTATGATACAGGCTTGATGTTAGTCTGGCCTAGTTGTTGTTTAGGTGATAGGTGTCTGAGCCGTAGTCCCTCACCTGCAGCAGAGTCTGTAAAACTGTAATTTCACACTGATGCTTTCTGGAAGCAGTGTTCTGGATTCTCATGGTCTCATGGGAGAATTGGATAGGATTCCTAGGAGTAGGAGTTCAGGCATGTGCTCCCCTTTGCTCCCCCTCACTCCTAACAAGAGTAGAGAAACAGGGTGGTTAGCCCTGTTCCTGCCAACCATTGCTAACCATAACATCCTCTGTTGGAATTAAGGCATAATATGACATAAAAATGCATAATAAAACAATACAAAAACATTTGCAGATACCCCAGGTCTGGATACTACACGTATAACCCATTGATTAACTTTTATTAACTCTGGGGAGAAATCAGAAAAAAACAAGCAATAACATTGACTTTTTAAGTGGTAAATTTAGCAACATTCATTCTGCATCATAAATAGCATGATAACTTTACTCTCTGGGTCACTATGTTTACAGTGATACCAAATACCTAGAGTTTTTTTTTTTTTTCTTTTACTACTTTTACAGTAAAACATGAGGAAGCAATCTGCGAAACGTGCACTGGGGTTCAAGCCACACTGGTCAGTATAAACTTTATTTGATGTATTTCCCTGATGAACCTTAAATGATATGTATTGCACACAGCACTTTTTGCCCCCCCCCCCCCCCTTATATTGAAAATTAGACAGATGGGTTTGCACAATGCAGGAAATACTATTGTCTTTTAATCCTTCTTTAGGGTGCGCATTACATTGTATCATAATACAGGGTTTGTTATTGGGGGTTTGTTTCTGGCTGCTATTATACAACATGTATTGTGGCTTTTTTCTTTGTATATGCTGCTGCTAACTTTTAAATATTTTAACATTGTACATTATTGTTTGATATGAAATTAATAAAGAATAAAGGGATTATTAAAGTGATGTCAATTTATAGGGAGTCTTTCACCTGTTTTTCACCTATATAATTAACAGCAGTGCCCCACAGAAGATTGCATACACATCCCAGACATACCTGTGTGCACTGTGTGTATTACATGTCACATCCCAGACATACCTCTGTGCACTGTGTGTGTATTACATGTCACATCCCAGACATACCTGTGTGCACTGTGTGTCTGTATTATATGTCACATCCCAGACATACCTGTGTGCACTGTGTGTCTGTATTACATGTCACATCCCAGACATACCTGTGTGCACTGTGTCTGTATTACATGTCATATCCCAGACATACCTGTGTGCACTGTGTGTCTGTATTACATGTCACATTCCAGACATACCTGTGTGCACTGTGTGTGTGTATTACATGTCACATTCCATACATACCTGTGTGCACTGTGTGTGTATTTACATGTCACATCCCAGACATACCTATGTGCACTGTGTGTCTGTATTACATGTCACATCCCAGACATACCTGTGTGCACTGTGTGTGTGTATTACATGTCACATCCCAGACATACCTGTGTGCACTGTGTGTCTGTATTACATGTCACATCCCAGACATACCTATGTGCACTGTGTGTGTATTACATGTCACATCCCAGACATACCTATGTGCACTGTGTGTGTATTACATGTCACATCCCAGACATACCTGTGTGCACTGTCATATCCCAGACATACCTGTGTGCACTGTGTGTCTGTATTACATGTCATATCCCAGACATACCTGTGTGCATTGTGTGTGTATTACATGTCATATCCCAGACATACCTATGCTGCACTGTGTGTCTGTATTATATGTCACATCCCAGACATACCTGTATGCACTGTGTGCCTGTATTACATGTCCAGGAAAAGCACTTTTATTCTGCTTGAAAACAGCTCCCAAGTGCCCAGATGAAAGTGAAACTAAAAACAACTTTCTCTTTCCCGACTCAATTTCTAACAGCTATATCTTCTGATATACTGGGTATAATGATGTGGGTTTGGTATCATTTGAAAGTTTGGAATGCCAGCTTTCATACTAGATTCCCAAGATATGAGCAGCTAAAGCAGCCCTCCCCTCTTCAGTCTGGTTTGTGGGATGTGACATGTAATACAGACACACAGTACATACAGGTATGTCTGGGATGTGACATATAATACAGACACACAGTGCACACAGGTATGTCTGGGATGTGACATATAATACAGACACACAGTGCACACAGGTATGTCTGGGATGTGACATGTAAATACAGGCACACAGTGCACACAGGTATGTCTGGATGTGACATATAATACAGACACACAGTGCACACAGGTATGTCTGGGATGTGACATGTAATACAGACACACAGTGCACACAGGTATGTCTGGGATATGACATGTAATACAGACACACAGTACACACAGGTATGTCTGGGATGTGACATATAATACAGACACACAGTGCACACAGGTATGTCTGGGATGTGACATGTAATACAGACACACAGTGCACACAGGTATGTCTGGGATGTGACATGTAATACACAGTGCACACAGGTATGTCTGGGATGTGACATATAATACAGACACACAGTGCACACAGGTATGTCTGGGGATGTGACATGTATACAGACACACAGTGCACATAGGTATGTCTGGGATGTGACATGTAATACAGACACACAGTGCACACAGGTATGTCTGGGATATGACATGTATACAGACACAAGGCACAGGTAGTCTGGATGTGCATATAATCAGACACACAGTACACATAGGTATGTCTGGGATGTGACATGTAATACAGACACACAGTACACACAGGTATGTCTGGGATGTGACATGTAATACACAGTGCACACAGGTATGTCTGGGATGTGACATGTAATACAGACACACAGTACACACAGGTATGTCTGGGATGTGACATGTAATACAGACACACAGTACACACAGGTATGTCTGGGATGTGACATATAATACAGACACACAGTGCACACAGGTATGTCTGGGATGTGACATGTAATACAGACACACAGTGCACACAGGTATGTCTAGGATGTGACATGTAATACAGACACACATTGCACACAGGTATGTCTGGGATGTGTCTGCAATCTTCTGTGGGGCAGTGCTCTTAGTTATATTGGTTAAAAACAGTTGAAAGACTCCCTATAAGGGCCTGTTCACTTCAATGGCCAGTACGCGATCTTGCCGAGCTGCGACTCCGCAAGAAATTATAGAACATGTCCTATTCTTGTCTGCAACAGCAGACAAAAATAGGCATTTTGAACAGGCGCCCGGCCGTGTGTTCCTCATATTGCGGAACACACACCGGGCGGCATCCGTGGTATTGAGGTTCCGCATTTTTGTGGACCCGCAATACTATGGCCGTCTGAATGGGCCCTTAGTCAAATAGTCCTCACTGGAATTAATTACATCCAAGTACCCCCAAAGCTAAGAACATTCACTGTGCTGCACAGTGTGTACACTGTCCTCAGGTACAATGTATTACAGGTGTAGACACTGGGCTCAAGGTATCAAAAGCGTTTTACTCCTATACACCTCCATGCAGGAATCATTGGGGATTTATTTATCCATCAGATGCTAGACAAAAGGACTTTTACTGCATATGAGTAGCAATTTCTTTGTCGAGATGAAATCATAATATACAAGCAGTAAGTAAAAGGTCAATGCTAAAATAAATATGCAGAAATTGATTGAATTCTATTCAGATGGAAAAGGCCAGCAACTCTCTGTCAAATGAATGATACAACTAAACGGTATAATAACCTAAAACGTCTCATGTGATAAGTCTTCATCTTGTAACCACAACTGATATCTCATATTTCCATTCTTTACCATTTAGTTTATAAGCTCATAAGGGTAGGACCCTCTGTCCTGCTGTAAAGAATCAGAGGTGAGGATGAACGACTCTGGTTAGGGCATCTAAAGCTAACCTTAGAACAAGAGGCCAGTTGAGCTTGTCTGCTAGGGACCCAGGTAACATCTGCAGAGTAAGGTGGCAGAAAACAAGTGCAAGCTCACCTATTGGAGGCCAAAGGGTAGAAAGAGAGAAGTATAAGCCAGTGTCTAAGCCAGGAAATTCAGTTGGGGCCAAATCAGTAGAAAAAGGGTAAATCCAAAGACTATTGAAGCCAAATTTTTAGACAAGGGATTAATCCAGAGACAAGTCAGTTCACAGAAAGAGCCAACAGAAATGCAGCACATTTTTCAGCGTGCAGAACTAACAGGAGCCAGGAATAACATCATAAGCAAAGAGAAAGAGCAAATGCCAATCTTAAATCTATCTCTGGATTGGACAATAAGCCAGAACCCTAATTGGCTCAGCATCTAGGGTTACACTAATAACCCTGACAGAAGCTTATCTCCAAGAGAACAAGTGAACACAGAGAACAAAGATCATGTTGAATTCTGAAATGCCGGTACTTCTTTCCCCCTACTTCTGCCAATCGGGTGGGTCGGAACACCCCCATACACCTGAGATAGTCAGCAGTCAGCTTTCTTCTTCTGTTCATAGGCACCTTTAGAGATGAGCAAATCTATTCACCGCTTCGTAGATTCGATACAAATCTTGGAAATTTTTTACACCAAAGCGAATCTGAATATTTTCCTTCTCTTGGCCGGCCAGCGGTTGTTTCCCACCCGCCCGCTCTTTGTGCCTTATCAGTGCTTTCGAGGATGGGTGTTCCCAGTTTTGCTATCATTTCCTGTGTTACTGATCTCTGTTTCTTTTTAGTGTGAATCGGTTGTTCCTCTTACTAAGTCACAGCTGGCAGCATGAACAGAATTAACAGCACACGGTGAAGAGAAAATGGCGGACTTGCCCGCTGGGAGTCCAGCGGTCTGCATACAGCTCCTGATGATCGATGGTTAGAGCAGTTCAAAGCTCGGGTTCTTTGCTGTGTCAGAGAAATTAAATAAAGCTGTTGCCGATCACCACCAACAAGACAGCAGTCCTGTTTTATTTCTTAGGGTATGTGTGGTGCGATCAAGGGGTAGGGACAGTTAGTGATGGCCCTGGTATTGGGTTTGGTTTTCCGGCAGTCTTAGGTGTAACTGTGATGGGCTTCAAACCAGTCAGGTCTGTGAGAGAGAGTTGGGTCCAGGGAGTCAGCAGGCTGGAGCTGATGATTGTGAGAATCTTTCAAGTGGTAAACCACTGCCCCGTTGTCTTGACCAGATTGTATGCAGATGAGAGCTGGTAAGAGAGCAACTGCTGTGCTCTCTGCACTTTGATTGACAGGGCCAAGTATGATGATCTTTTAACTGCCTGGCCCTGTCAAACAAAGTGCAGAGGGTGCGGCAGTTGCAGAGAGAGCAGAGCCTCTAGTGTAATGGTAACGCCCCTGTTGCTCCTAAAGGATCATTTACATATAATAAAACATCATTTTTTCTCAGCAATGCGGGCACATATGAACATGGGACCAACACAGATGATTTCAGCTGCCAAGCGCATATGTAACAGGTCAGCCATTGTCATAGGTACAACCTGCTAACAGATGCCCTTATAAGAAACTCTCCACCTCGATAACTGCTCTATGTTTGCATCTAAACACAAGAGCCATCAGTCACTGGAAGAGGTAAGCCTCTAGTGGCAGCCACAAGCAGCCAGAACTGAAGGGCTTTTCCGAGACATTCCCTACTACCAACAATCCAGCACTGCCACTCAGGTCCCTGTTGTGCCGACAGCAGTCATGTGCTGTCCTTCGTTCACGCAACCACTGAAGCCAACCACTGACTTCAGCGGCCACGTGCCATACATGACTGCTGAGGCTACGGTTTCTTTTTTATAACGTCCCCACCTCAGTACACAGGTTTTAAAAAAATCTCAAAAAACACAATTTCACTTTTTTTAAAAATCCTATGGCTACCAAGATGCATTTAGAAATATTCATCACAAATTTTTGAATCTGAAAATGGAGATTCACTTTCATTCCACAATCGGCCCCATCCTCACAGGGATGGCTGCGGCCACTGCAGAATAGCAGGTACACCTCTGATCCGTTCATAGAAGATTGTACAGTAGTTGTAGCGTAACATGTTAGAGTTTATATGGCTGCTTGACATTTGCAGTGTCTGTCACCGGTTATTTATGGCTTTATGATATATGCAGAATTAATTGAAGTTTCGGCTATAAATGTTTGCTCGCTTCCCCAGTCCAAGGTCAGGACAGAGGTGACACTAAACAGGAGCGAGCAGTTCCAGTTCACTGCCTGCCCTTTGTTGACCATTAACAGGAGAGTGATTGCGCTCCATCTGCAGGGATCCTGAGTGGCCATGAAAGTCTCTGTATATCGCTTCACTTGGCACTTCAATCCACTTATTCCAGATTCTGATTGGAATTCATTGTCGTATTGATGATGAATGCAAGTGTCCAAATGTGGAATAAAAATCAAATTGCTGAACAATTCTAACATATCTGTAGAAAAGTTTGGCACATCTACCATATTATATTTCCATAGGTACTCCGTGTGCGGTTCTATGTTGCCTCCTTGAAGCAGTATGTTCTCCTCTAGAAGCAATGCTTAAGGAGAAAACAAAAATGCTATAAAATGCCATGTGACGGAACATGCCGCAATTTTTAATTTTACAGATTCATACAGAATCCATGAGAATAAACTTCTGTGAGCCCCTGAGTAAAATCAGAGGTATGTGGAGCTACAGAATTTCTGGACACTTACTCTTAAGGACTTGGTATCTCCATGGATCTATTACTATCACATAGAGAGTCCTATGTGTTCAATGAGACTTTGTTTAATAACTTTGGGAATTAATTGTTACTGTGAAAAACTTTGGTACCAAACTTGGTTTTGGTTCCAAGGTACAACTAGGAACCGAACCCGAGTTTGGTACCAAGGTTTTTTCAGTAATAATGAATTCCCAAAGTTATTACACAAAGTCTCACGCGACTTCGCAAAGTAATAACTTCGGCTCATCGGAGCCAATACATTCTAATACTGTACGAAGCGGGAACTCTGTACAGAATTACAACAAAGTTTTTTGGGAATCGACTTCAGATGTACCATCCAAAGTCGATTCGCTCATCCCTAGTAATAATGCCCCCATAGTGCCCCCAGTCATAATAATTCCCCCTTATGTGTGCCAATACAAAAAATGCTCCCTTATGACATGTGCCAGTACAAAAAAAAGCCCTTTTAGTGCACCATGTAGAAGAAATGTCCCCATAGTGGCCACCTTAGAATATGTACCGGTACAAAAAATCCCCTACTGACCTGCAGAGTAAAGTCATCAAAGTAAAGTAAAACGGGGGCGTGGCCGGGCATGGAGGAGTGAGGACGCTCAGCACAAGAGCTCCGCCGTATCCCCCTACTTCATCAGCAGCCATCCACTTCCCACGATGGGCAAAACAACTAAAAAGGGTCGAGCCAAGTCATCTGCTCCCCTGGTCCACTCACAGAGCGACCTTACTGAATATTTTGCCCAGGCAGCCGGCGTCTCTTACCGGCAGCCTGGCGGGCCTAGCTTCTGGACCGCAAGATGGCGGCGGCTCCTCTCCCAGGCAGAGCGCTGCCTCACCACCGGCCTCTCCTTTACAGCATCAGTCGCGGGGGCGCCGCTCCCAATCGGCACCCCCGTTCCCCTTCACCTGACGACCTGCTTCGGCGGCGCCTCCTCTCTGTTGCCGCTCTCAGGAGGGAAGAAGTGGAGGGAAGACGCGCAAGGCGCCATCACCAGCGCACGTGCATCGGGGACGGTGCCGCCTCCGCTTCCAGGACCAGCGTGACAGGCCCGGAACCTGAAGATCTACTGCCTCCCACAGCAAGTATTGCCTCACCAGGGGCCCCTCCTGTCTCCTATATTAATTGATGTGCCCCACAATGGCCAGGATATACCCCTGAGGGCCACAGCAATACCCTTCTGCCCCTTAGGGCCTCCATTCTCTCCTGGGGTGACAACTTATGGCTCCCAGCCTCCAAAGCCCAGCATGGGGTCCTCAATACCCCAAATCCGGCCCAACCTCTGTGTGCCAGTACCTCTAAGACCACCCAGCAATCCCCCCCAGCATCGAAAAGGGGTCCCCAGTCTCCATCATCTTCTCCAGATCCATCCTTAGCGGCATCCCCCCACTGGTCTACGGGATCATCATCTGGGACGGATCCCATCCTCCTGCTCCTGATAAGGGATTTCTGGCCCTGGCTATGGGCCCCAAAGCTCCTTCTAACAGGGCCTCTGGTCTGGCCTCCAGCCGTTACTTCCAACCTCACGCTCACCCTCTGTAAAAGGGACATCACCGCATGATGATAATTCCAGACCCCCTACTATGGCGGATTTACGTGCTCTTATCTGTTCCTTGCCCTCAAAGGACGACCTTTCTACTTTTGCTGCTAGCATATTACAGGAGTGTAAGCAGGAATTCTTCTCAACTCCGCCACGGATATGTCCGCTCTTTCTGATCGAGTGGATACGATCGCACAAGATCATACAACATTGGCCGCGGAGGTTCAGGTCTTGCAAGTTACAACTCAAGCCCAAGGAGAGCATATGGTTGCCCTACAACAACATCTCGACGACGTTTGAAAACAGAGGTCGTCGAAACAACCTCCGTATACGGGGTTTACCAGAAACGGTAACACACCCCTTCTCTGCTGTCCACTGTTGTTACAATTTTCAATGATCTCCTGGATCGCCCTCCAACTACTCCTATTGAGATTGACAGAGTGCATTAGGGCACTGCATCCCCCTGCTCCGGACGGGTCCAGGCCCAGGGACGTCATCTGCCGCATTCATTTTTATGCTCTTAAGGAACAAATCCTTTAAAAGCTCGCCAACATCCCTCGATGACTGACTTTTGATGGAGCTCCCATTATGATACTACAGGATCTATCTCGTCACACCCTGGCACAGCGGGCCGCTTTGAAACCCCTTCTCAATATGCTGCGAGATCATGACATCCCGTACCGCTGGGGTTATCCTTTCGCGCTTATTGCTTGGTCACAAAGGCCAGTCTGCAATTTTCCGGAATCCAGCGGACCTCCCCGCCTTTCTCCACAAGCTGGAACTCCCAGTGATGAAACTTGGGCAGTGGCCCTCACTTCTCACAACAGCATCAAGCACTTCTCAACGTGTGCCGCCATCTCCGGTACTGGGGATAGTGACACGGGTTTGTCTACCCGCGCCCAGAAGAAGACGCCAACAACAATCCGTCTCGTCCCGCTCTTCTTTATTAGGGCCAAGCAGCTAAGATCTTTCTTTATAGGACTCCTACTATTTTGCTGAGCGTGTCTTCAGGTCCTAAGTGATTCATTTGCTCTATGTATTTGCCTTTAGGTTTGCCGTTATTCTCTGTTCTCTCTATTAAGTGGATGGTTATCAAGTGTTTTATTCTTTCTCAACACTATTAGGGGTTTCTTCTGTTTGGCCGCCACTTAACCCAAACTATTCGAGACGCTCCCCTGAGATCTGGTATCTCAGGTGACTGTCTCTTCTGACCTGTTGGTCTTCTCTCCATACACAGTATTTGCCTGTGTTTAGTTCATAGACACCGGTTATAGTTTAAAGAGAAGGGGGGTTTTCCAATCCCCCCCTTTTCCTTTTTTTTTTTTTTTTTTTTTTTTTCCCTTCCTAAACCCTTTCCTCTTGTGTCTTCCTATACCTTTAACCATGTCTTCCCTGAAGTTCGCGTCTTTCAATGCCAAAGGCCTCAACACTCCAGAGAAAAGGTCTCGCAAATCCTTCACCATTTCCACCGGCAACAGGTACAGATTATTTGTTTTCAGGAAACTCATTTCAAAAAAAGTGTTTGTTCCTAGAATTTCGGCATAAATCTATTATACAACTTGGCACTTTTGCCAATTCTGAGCTGACTAAAACAAGGGGTCGCCATAGCGATACACAAATCCCTTGACTCATCAAGTGCTCAGCTGTACGATTGATGCCGAAGCTAGGTATATTGTACTCTCCCTCCTTATCAGTGGCCAAGAGTTTACTTTCCTCAATGTTTATGCCCCTAATCAAAATCAGGTTTCTTTCCTCACTGACTTCATAGATAAAAGTGCTCCCCTTGGTGAGAGGTACAGTAATACTATGCGGGGACCTAAACTTAACTTTGGATTCCCACACTTGATAACTCCTCGGGGCGGGCCGCTCTTTCCTATCATGCAATCAAGAAAGTTAAGAAGGCTTTCCTGCAACTGCAATTAGTGATGCATGGCGTCCTTCAGCATCCCACAGACAGAGACTACACGTACTTCTCTCCACCTCATTCTTCATACAGCCGTATTGACTACATTCTAGTTCAACACCGGGCTCTGGCCTGGCTAGAGTCCACTCACATTGGTAAATTATTGTGGTCCGATCACGCACCCATATTCTGCTCTCTCAAAATCCCAATCTTACGAAGGGTCAGTGGATATGGAGACTGAATGAGTCCCCTCCTCCTTGATACAGTTTGCGCTGCAGATATCCCTGACTATCACAAATTTCCTTACTGATCATTCACAAGATACTACCTCCCTGCCTATACAATGGGAGGCTCTCAAATGTGTTTTACGGGGTGTCTTTATTAAACATGGAGCTCGACTCAAGAAGGAGAAAGCTCATTCGCTTACCGTTGCCCTTCAAAAAGTTGCATCTCTTGAACTGGCCCACAAACGTGCTCTTTCTCAGCCCATTCTGCGTGACCTTCAAAATGCT
>ONZH01010475.1:0-64632 GCA_900303285.1 Rhinella marina | reverse complement strand
TACACCATATGAAAACTGTAATCCTCGCTGGTGAGGATTACAGTTTTCAAACTGCAATTCTTATTCTGGCCACTAGATGGCAGGCCAGGATAAGAAATGAGCAATTCATGGTTTTAACTGCATCTAGTAAATCCATGATTGCTCATAAAGAAAAAAAACAAAACACAATAGATCAGATGATATTTGAGCTTTAAAATAATCACAGAAAAATTAAAAAAAATGTTAAAAAATATATAAAAATAAAAAAGATATAAAAGTTCAAATCACCCCCCTTTCCGTATAAGTAAAAAAATAAATACCTAAATAACAATAAATATAGACATCATGGTATCACCGTGACCGAAAACGCCCGTACTTTTAAAATATAAAAAAAAATTTCAATACGGCGAATTGTGTGGCGGAAAAAAAGCGTCCAAATGGCGATTCGCAGTTTTTTGTCCCTTTTTTTTTCTAAAAAAAATTAAATAAAAAGTGATCAAAAAGTCATACACACCCCAGAATGGTATCAATAAAAACTTCAGACCGCCCCGCAAAAAATGAGCCCCCATACAGCTCTGTACACATAAATACCAAAAAGTTATAGGGGTCAATATATGACAAGGAAAAAAAAAAAAAAAAAGGGCAACTTTCTAATTATTTTATCACCATCTAAACGCAGGAAAAACTATACATATTAGGTATTGCCGGATTCGTACTGACCAGTAGAATGAAAGTAACGGATCAGTTTTAATGCACATCGAATGCTGTAAATAAGAAACCCGTAGAACTGTAGCGGAATAGCGTTTTCTTTGCAATTTCACCCGGTTTGGAATTTTTTTCCCGCTTCCCACTACACCGTATGCAATATTAAATGGTGGCGTTGGAAAGTACAACTTGTCCCGCAAACAACAAGCCCTCATACAGCTATGTGAACAGAAAAATAAAAGAGTTATGGCTGTTTGAAGGCAGGGAGCGCAAAACGAAAATGCAGAACCGAAAAAAGCTCCGGTCGTGAAAGGGTTAATATTCGAGGTCACATGGTTTTTCCAGCCAATCCATGTAGACGCTGTTTTCGCGCTGCCAGCGTGCTCAGCGTGCCTGTCATACCCCCCCTGCATGTTGATTGGTGGAAAAAGAGCGCCAGGGAAGGTGGGAGGGGAAACGAATTCTAAGTGCGCCATCGCCGTTATACTCGATTGAAATCGAGTATGCCGAATAGCGTAGTATTCGATCGAATACCGGCTCGATCGAACACTACTCGCTCATCTCTAGTTATGTATACTTAAAGGGAACCTGTCATCTCTGAAACACCCCCCGAACTAGAGTAAGCGTTGTATAGTGTAAGTGATGTAGAGTCTGGTTATGTAATTTTTATCTTCATACTCACTTCCATTCTGATGTTGTGCTCCCACAAACCTGCAGTAAAATGCACTCAGTGGACTCCAGTGCTCACTCATATAATGGAGAGGACTCAAAGAAGAGTCCTCTCAATGCATTTTACTGCCGGTTTGTGGGAGCACAGCGTTAGAATGGAAGTGAGTATGAAGATAAAACTTACATAATCGGATTCAGCATCACTTACACTATACATCGCTTACTCTAGTTCGGGGGGTGTTTCGGAGATGACAGGTTCCCTTTAAGTGCGTGTTTGTTTTTTTGTTTATACATTATGTCTTATATGTAGGTGTATATGTAGAGTGTGCATACAGTTAGACTTGTAACAGTCCAGAATCTCCTGTAATCTGTACTTTAGCATTCTTTCAGATTATTTGCATTTTTTGTGCAATTTTTTCAGACATTTCTGCAGCTTCAGTGAAGTAATCCATGAGCAATGTTTTGCAATTTTTTGGTTTGTTTTTTTGCAGTTTGCATTTCTTCTACTAATCTTATTGTACATAAAGGAACAATTTGCTATAGATACTTTAAAAAATAGACAAGATGGCGGTACTTACACATTTTTCTTTTTACCAATGACACCTGAAAAATATGAGCAGTATTAACTTTTAACCTGTTGGAGGAGACGGTACGACTCTGAAACACGCATGTTGTTTCCACAAAAATATTCCTGATGAGTGCCTCCTTTCAGCTGTGCTGCTTTGATGTCCATATCTTTTACCCATTACAAGAATTAACTTTTAGGATACATCGAGCTTGGCTATCAGTAGTAATAAGACAGAGCAACAGGTCTTGTATTTGTTTTCCTTGAAGGTGTTTCGCTAGTCTTTCGATTGGCTTGTATAAGGAATCTCTTGTACAACACCTCTGAGGAAGCAGTTTAATCACACCTGCAAATTGCAATCAACACCTTACCTCCATGAGGTCATTGATCTCATGTTGGTTATGATAAGCAGATTATGCAGACAGAAGCATGAGTAGCCAGTATTTAATGCCTAGGGTTCTTTGTACAAGTTATTACAAGTCCCTGGAAGTGTAAAGGGTTAAAGCATTTAAGCCCCCACCTTCAATGCAGGAATATGACTCCAAAACTTACCCTTCAGAAGAATTCACAGATTTCCTAACCTCCAGTTTATCCATATATCAATAATGTCTTCTTCTGGTGAAAGCATCAGGATTATTGAACAGTTTCATCTGCTTATGAGGCCTAAAGGCATATTCTTTTACTTTTATAGCATATCCAAAAGATATACTAAAACGTCTGATAGATGCAGATTCTATGTTTGAGACTCGCACCTTATTTCCAGGGCATGGATACCCCTGAACTTCGTCTCACCTGCTCATCTGTTTCCTTGACTCCATAGAAATGAAAAGATAGAAGTGTACATATAAAGCGATGGAGGTCAAGGGACAGCCGTTCTGGAGATGTGCAGAGCAGATCCCAGAGGTAGGATCAGTATTTATTAGACATTTATAGCATATCCTGGAGATATACATAAACGTCTCATTCGGAATACTTCTATATGAGTTTTCAAAATATATGTTTTTATCAGGCATTGATCATAAATTGTCAGACACATTATATTTTCAATCCACCTACAGTTTTAAAAAATCCCTTGTGGCAGGTAATGTTCTCCTTCTGTGGTGACGTCCTGTATACCAATCACACATCCCAGTAGTTGATGATAGCTGCCCAGGAATTTATTAGTGAACATAAATCAGGACACACAGTACCATGGTTTTGCAGAATTAGGCTACTTTCACACTAGCGGCAGGCCTGATCCGGCAGGTGAAGGGTGCTGCCGGATCAGGACTGCCGCAGCGACATGTGTGGAGCCAGAACCTGTAGATTCAGTATTCAGTATTAACCTATTCAGTACATACATACACACAGACACACACACATATACACAGACAAATACACATACATACTTACATGCTCCCGGCAGGTCTCCAGAACGTCGGAGGAGCAGGACGGCTCACACAGGTGACAATTCCCCATAGCACCCTCTACTGGGCGCCTGGTGGAATCGTCATCTGTGCGCGCCGTCCTGTCCCTCCAGCGCTCTGGAGACCTGCCGGGGAGCATGTAAGTATGTATGTGTGTTTGTATGTGTATATGTCTGTGTATGTTTATGTGTATGTCTATGTCTGTATGTGTGTATTGTGTGTATGTGGTGACGGATCCGTCATGAACTCCATTGAAAGTCAATGGAGGGCGGATCCAGTTACCATTGTGGTCACACCAGACGGATCTGCCCCCATTGACTTGCATTGGGGGTCATTCCGGATCCGTCTTGGTGTGGATTCCTGGACCGGAGAGCAAACCGCAGCATGCTGCGGTTTGTTCTCCGGTCTGAAGACGGAACGGAATGCTTTCAGGAGCCTCCGTTGTCTTCAGTTCAGTTTTGTCCCCATTGACAATGAATGGGGACAAAACTGAAGCGTTTTATTCCGGTATTGAGCCCCTATGACGGAACTCAATACCGGAATTTTAAAACGCTAGTGTGAAAGTAGCCTTAGTGAGACGCTTAGTTTATTAGTATCCAGATTGGTCACAAACAAGGCCAACGTTTCGGTCCTCCCATACCTTGATCACGGCAGTTGCCATGATTTATGTTCAATATATTGTGGGATTACCCCATCACTGAGCACTAGGATATTCCGGGTGGAGTGCCAACCAAAATTGGAACACAGGAATTTATTAGTGATCTGCCATTCAGGGATGGTCTGTTTGACTGCAGCAAATGGGCATATGGTGTTCCAGGTCTACTGAGCTGGTTCCATGGATGCGTAGGTGAATTCAAAGCTCTTGCCCTGTTGTCAACTAGACAATACAGGAAGGAGGGGTGAGCTTGCTATTGAGCCGTTGGCACCCCAAATGCTGTTGTGTGATGTCTTGATATTCTCCCTTAAAAACACTATCTGTGTAATCTGGTATTTTATGAGGATCATTCCACCTTTTTGGTCATATTCCTTTTGGAATCCAACAGACAAAACAACTGTGCTCCACCTTATGAAATCAGAGGTAAAATAAGAACACATAGAAGTGGAAATAGACAAACTAATCTTCATACCTGCTATAACCAAGATCACACATAGAAGAACCAAGGTGACTGAAACAGCAATGGAAATAATGATCACAAGCTGGTATCCATCAAGACCATTAGGAGGTTCTGTAGAGGAATTAATCACAGAATTTGTAGACTGTACATGTACATGAGTCATGAAAGCCAACCATCACAACATAACATTTTAAACATGAAGAACATTGTTTTTAATTTGTCATGAGCATCTAAGGCTCACATCTCCATTGTCATTTCTGGTTTTCTTCTCTGTCAAAGGATTCGTCATAGTCTCAATTGAAAGGCGTTGGTGGTGCTTCATGCATATGCGAATTTAGCCATAAAGGACTTTTCTCACTTCTGTAAATGGCATTTATCATGTAGACAAGCAACTTAGTATGTGTATTATGAACACCCATATTGTCTCCACTGCTGGGCTGATTCATTTCTCCATCCTATGATATACTTCTTGTTTCCAGGGGTTACAACCACCACTGCGGTGCAGATATGAGGTGGCCAGGATGGGAGCTGCTGCACATGCATGCTTATGCTCTCTCCCATTTTCTGGCCACCATGATGGCTATCATTGCTGTATTGCAGGGTGGTCATAAACCCTGGTAACTAACATTGTATAATGCGACTCAAAAATCAAGCCAGCAAAGAAGGCAATATGGACAATCACAATACATTATTACGTCCCTTGTATTAACGTTCTCTACATGATAAATTCCATTACCTGAGTTTTCAAAAAAAGTTTGTATACTGGCTGTGCTTCTTTGTACAATCATAACTGTGAGAAGGAATGTGTCTTTTCTGGGCTAGCTTAATGTATTTTTCACCCAGATTATTTCCTCTTTCAGCTGCACAGCTAGATTCATTTCACTCAGAAGCAAGGGGTGTGTCCCTTATGTGGAATCTTCCATCACCATACTGCTGTGATGTCCTTTCCCTTACTTCCCTGTATGTTTGTTTTAAACTCCTGAGATCAGAGAAAATATAAGGAGGGGAAATCACAGTTACAGACAAGAAGGAGTCTCTTGTGAATTCAGAAGCAGTGTAGAAGCAGTTCTGTTATCAGGGTCAGGATCTCAGCTAGCTCTCACACTTCCTCTCTGCTATCTTGGTTACTAAGGAAGGACAGTGAGTGGACTGCAAATTAGGTGGATGTGAGACCCCTTCTGACCGAGACTTTACAACCTTTTTTCAGGCAGATGCAGGCAGATATTTTTTGAAGGACGTGAATTAGAAACTTGCTATTTATCCCATTCTCTACTAAATTAAATTAAATTAAATTAAATTGTGTGAAAATTCAGTGACTCTTTAAAGGGATTGTCCATTTAATAATTTTTTTGAATCTCAGCTTAGCATAAAGCAAAAAAGTAATACTCCCCCTCCACCGATCCCTGCCACTCTTGATCCAACTCTACCTGGGTCCCCTACTCTACTATGGATCTTTGCTTCCTGGTCCCTTGACACACAGGTAATGTCTGCAGCAAGGACCATGAAGTGTCAGAAAGGAAGCATAGGGGATCAGTAAGGGGTGTTTTAATTATTTTATTATTTTTACAGTATGAGTTTTTTTATGAAAATGCTGGACCTTTTCTCTAAGTTGCAGAAAATATTCAGAAGCTTCACATTTGTTATTTTACCTGTCACAATTAGTCTTGTCCCTCCTCCATACTGAAGTTGTTTTTGATATTTGCTGTTTCCAGTACACAGTTTGATCATCACAAAGCAGTAATACTCGGAGTCGTCTGACATCTGCAGTCCCCGTATCTGCAGATCTGCTTCTCCTTGTATTCCCGTTCTTCCTCTATAATCAGGATGAATCATCTCCTTGTAGGGGTGGTAGACGTAAGGTCCGCTTGTGCTGCCCACTCTCCAGTAAATATTAATCCCCAGGACATCACTCTCCATATATCTGTTATAGGAGCAGCTCAGGGTCACAGATTGTCCTCTATGACCTGTGGTGTTATATGGCTGGGATATAGAGAACGGTGAGGAGGAGGAGGAAGGACCTACATGAATATGAGATTTTTAATGCATTTCATTTTTTAAATACATCTATCTAATTAGATTATGTGTAATATCAAGTATTTAAAGGGTTATACCCATCTCAGATATTGGTGGCATATCAACCACTTCTGGGACCTACCCCTATCTCCAAAACGCCCCCTGCAAAGTGAAAGAGAGAGCACTGCACACGCACAGCCACCCATCATTCATTTCTATGGGAGTCCCAAAAATAACCGGGAGCTGGCTAGCCTATTTTCGGCAGTCCCACAGAAGTAAAGGGAGTGGTGACTGTGCATGTATACAGGCAGGGGCTGGTCTATTTGCAGAACTCCTATAGTGGTGAATAGAGAGTGGCTGGGATTGCATGATGTGCTCTCCTTCACTTTGGGGGTCCGTTCTGGAGATCCGTTGGGGGTCCGTTCTGGCGTGGCTATCAGAGGTGGGATCTGCATTATCTGAAATTGATGGCATATTCCAGAGATTCAGGTCTTATGTCATGAGTTAATTCCCAATCTATGTTATATGGATCCCAAATAAATAACCTATTCCAAGGCCATGCTTTAATTGTCTTCAGTTTATCTACAAGACCTTGACCTCTATAAAACATTTTATCACATTAATCAGCCTTTCGAATTTTTTTTTTTTTATAAATAAAGGTATATGCTCAAATTAACCTTTATAATAAAGTACATTATTTAATAAATAAAAACATTCCAAAGTTATTACCACTTAAAGTGACATGCCAGATTAGCAAAAATTGTCTTGGTCAGGGAGGAGAAAAATGTCCTGAAAGGGTTAATAGTTTGGTCATTTTCAGACACAGCAATAACATAGATTTTTTTCCTTACTTATTTATTTTTATGTGTAAAATTGTGAAAATTGTGATTTCATTTTTTTATATTTTTGTGTTTTTTCTTTAACATTTTTTTTACCTGTGCCCTTAAAGGACTTGTGCATGCAATCTTTTGCTCGTTTGTACCATAGACTACAATCAAATGCTATTATAGTCTATGGAATTTTTACAGGCTGCCTTTCAGGACTTGTTCCAGGCTCAGCTCATAGGTAACTTGCTATTAAAGATGAGCGAATCATGCAAAATTTTATTCGCCGAACATTCGCTGAACTTTCCTAAGATTAGTATATTCAACAAATAAATTAGTTGAATTTGCGTACAAAATATATGTAATTATATAGCTTTTAGCGAACATTCGCGGACTAGCAACGAACATTCAGCAAAAAAGGTATGCAACCTCTTTGAACACGTATGCATAAGCGTACAAGGTACGTACGAAAATGACAGGCTTTGCTGGAGAGGAATGGTGGAGCAGGAGGAACGCTCTGAGTCTGACCCCTGGCTACATATGGATACTGTATCAGCAGATGACAGCAGATCATCCGGCTGAGACTGAGATGAGTATGCCATCCACTCCACTATGTCATCTACTTTCTCCTCCACTACAATTTTGTGCCTTGGTGGGTTAGCCTGGTGGAACAACAGCCAACTATTGCGAATACTACTAGTAGATGCTCCGGCTACAGGTCCTTTGGCACTGCTGCCCTGTGCCACCTTCTCCTTTTTTTTTTAGAGCTCGAGGTCTGGCTGGAAATGGACCTCTTTTGCTTATCCATTCCAGACATTTTTCAATTCACTCTGTGGCCCTTCAGCTGGTCTTTGTCCCTGTATCTCCCTGTATCTCCCTGTATCTCCCTGACTCTCCCTATCTCTCCCTATCTCTCTCTCCCTGCCTGATTAATTACTAGCCCTGAACGGGCCCTGCACTTGCCCTACAGTATCCCTGATATGTATAATATGGATTCCCAGAGCAA
Source organism: Rhinella marina (assembly GCA_900303285.1). Lineage (NCBI taxonomy): Eukaryota > Metazoa > Chordata > Amphibia > Anura > Bufonidae > Rhinella > Rhinella marina. The sequence goes on along the minus strand of ONZH01010475.1, from coordinate 56,350 downwards.
TTACACCCCAAATTTTCACAAAAACAGGTCTCAGAGTCTCAGAACTTCACACACAGTGCTTCTGCTCGTCTCAGCAGTCACTGGCTTACCGAGCCTGAGCCAATCAGAGCAAGCCCTGCCCACTAGGTGTGCTTTTGCACACGATAAATGAACTAACAGTAAAATTTCGCTAATGAATTGAATTCGTACGCAACAGCGTATACAGAAACTTATACGTAGCAATAGCGTATAATTTATAGGACAAACTACGTAGCGAATGCGTACGAAGCGAATCCGAATATTAGCTAAAAATTCCAAGATTCTATACGAATCGGCAAATAGATTCGCTCATCTCTACTTGCTATGACAGGCTTGGGAGCCTTCACCAGGCCCTGTGCTGCCACAGCAACCAGTCAAACTCCTTAACCCTTTTGATGCACAGTTACTTACTCCAGTTTTATAGCTGTGAAATAATTCTTATCCCGCCCGCTACGCCAGGTATAGTAGTAGCCACAAGGTCTAGTGCTTATCTTTAGTTTGTTTTATGTTCATTTTCTTCTGTTCCTGACTTTGAGGCCAATTACACTTTCATAGGGGCAATCCTACAGGATAGGAAGAGGGTCTGACTTCTGGGATTCCATTGATTCCAAGATCAAGAAGTCCTGAGTCCTCTCTCTGAATGGAGCTGTGATGTGCATGCTGCTCTCCGTCCCCATTCACATCTGTGGAACGGGGGCTAAGGTTACCAGTTAACTATTTCCCTCCCACACACAACCAATCTGGACTACATAGTGCATAATAAAGTTACATTACCAATCGTATTCCCGAAAGTATATCGTAAACATCTAAGTAGGCATTGTAACAGTTTAGCAGTAAAGCATTGCATTAACCCTTTAGCATTGAAAAGGAGGGTCACTGCAAATGGAGTGGGGGACTGACATGCACACTACAAATTCATTTAGAGAGGGGACTCAGGACTCCTTGTTCTCAGAATCGCTGGGGGTCCCAGCAGTCAGACCCCATCTGATAATTATCAGATTTTTTTTGGAAGGTGATAAATACGCTCTGTAGGAGAACATCTATAGGTTAATTTTGAAGTTAGAAGTGAACCCCGTTGAGACAGGGAGTGATGGAAGTGATGACCATCTCTGTACAGCACCATATAAGAACATAGGGGGTCATTTACTATTCTGAAATATGCCTAAATTATTTCAGGCGCAGGTGGCAAAGTCTTCGCCCCGCTCATGCCAGGTCTAAATAAGTGGGCGTGGTGTGGGCGGGGGAGGGGCTGGACTGGGAGGCCTGTCTCATTCATCATATTATATGCCTGGTTTAGATGTAGAAAATGCTCTAAATGTAAGACAACAAGGCAGCTGTCTTACAATTAGAACTGGCGCTAGATGAGCAGAAGTTATAGAGAGGCAGGACGCCTCTTCATAACTTCGGCAGATCCACCACCAGCTATGGGGCTTTGTTAAGACTGGCGTGTAAAATGTTGGTCTTTATAAATATGCCCCATAATACTTTGCTTATATTCCTCTATTACAATTAATGATCATGATATTTCTGTACCTGCAATGGTCAGATCAGTACCAAATCTGCTTTGTATCGTTTCATTACTGGTAATCACACGACAACAATAACGGAAGTTTTCACTTCTCTGAACACTGTTTATACGAAGGGAGACATCTTCAGGGAAGTTCACCAATGAATATCGATCTGCATGGGCTGCGTGTGTTGTGTTCCTGGTATAAAGAATCTCATTATCAGAACATCTTTCACTATCTCCTCTATACCAGGTCACTTGTAGGGCTTCACTCCGGGTCTTCAGCGGGTTGATGACAGGGGATGATCAGCTCTTCTCCTTCTACAGCGATCAGTTCCTCTACCTGAGAAAACCATTTTCCATCTATAAACAGGAACATACAGGTCTATCTCAATAAATTAGAATATCATCAAAAAGTTCATTTATTTCAGCAATTCAAAAAGGGAAACTCATATTCTATAGATTTATTACAAACAAAGCAATCTATTTCTAGTGATTATTTTTATGTCGATGGTTATGGCTTACCACTAATGAAAATTAGAATATTGCAAAAAAGTTCCATCTTGTAGACTAAGGTTTCCTAAGCCTTTACATGGTCCCTTAGGCTGGCTTTACATCACCATTTAGCTTTCCTTTCTTCTGATCCGTCAGAAATAGAGAGAAAGAAAAAAGAACATGATCCGTAAAAAAAAAAAAAAAAAGGATCCTGTTGCATCAGTTGTCATCCTTTCGAGGCATTTCCGGCTGAAATCCGTTCTTTTAGACTTAAAAAAAAAGTACTGCATGCAGGACATTTTTCCCGTTTAAAAAAATTAAAAAAGGGTGGTAGTAGCAGCAGCCACAGCAACAGTACTGAAATGATTGACGCGCTCTTCAAGTTATAACAGATACTCAAAGCCAGGAATCAGTGAGTTCCTCTGATACCACACATGGCCCACAAACTGCCAATGTGCCCTTATCTGTCCTGAACCTGCCTCTTGCTTTTGCTGCTTCTTCTAGCCATGTAATGTTTGCTGCAGGTTCTGCTCCGTTTTCAGTGATAAAGACCTTTGTGGGGATAGTGACAGGCCAGCAGAGATTTGGAGTAGAGGTAGGCTGCGGACTCCTTTAGGCGTGCAACTACCGATGATGAGGGCATATGTGGGAGCACATATTGCGAAAGGTCAGGGACATGTGCAAGAGACAGGTGGGACAAGTGACTCGCAAACATATGTAGATGATGAAATAGCCATCGCACATGGGAGCCGGGTAAAGAACGGGCATCATCATCAACAAGAGGTGAGGGTGGCCACATGGGTGGAAGCGTGCCCGAGAGACAACAAGATGAAAGCGTGGCCAAGATGACACGTGAATGGAATATTTTCATGTCTTCTGTGTTTTGTACCCAGCCAATTCTGATGGGACCATACAGATACTGTATTACAGCTGCTACATAGACAGGATCCATTGTGTTTCTCATTTTTCCATCCTTCTGACAGATCAGAAGAAGGGTCAAATAAATGATGATGTCAACCAGGCCAAAAAGGCAAAATAGTGCCCCAGTCATGGATTGGGGAAGGTGGGAGAACAGCATGAGAAGTCCACAGAATGGCCCAATGATATAGTGGTGAGGTGGAAGCAGCATGAGACCACATAGTGGCAAAGTGAGATACTGTGGAGGTGGCAACAGCAGCATCAGGAGACCACAGAGTGGCAAGGTGACATAGTGTAGAGGTAGCAGATACAGCATCAGGAAACCACAGAGTGGCAAGGTGACAGAGTGGGGAGGTGGGTGGCAGTGACAGTACAATACCCGCTGACGATGGTGGGTGTAAGAAGGAGCACTTGGCATCAGATATTTGGCATCAGGCGGGTGGCAGCATCAGAATAGTAGCTGAGGCAAGTAGCCAGAAGAAAGCGTTCTTTTTTGTCAAGGTTTGGGTGAGGCAGCATCAGGCATTGGTGGGTGGAAATCCTCGCTGATCCACGATTGATTCATCTTGACAAAGGTCAGTCTCTCCGCACTTTGGGTGGACAGGCGAGTTCTCCTGGGGGTAACTATGGCCCCCGCTGCACTAAACACCCGCTCTGATGCCACACTACTGGCCGGGCAGGACAGCTTTTCCAGGTCAAATTCGGCCAGTTGCGGCTACAAATCCAGTTTAGCTGCCCAGTAGTCCAGCAGATCTTCAATGAAGGATGGCAGGGTCCACTACGCTTGTATCATCAAGAAATCGTTTATGGCCTTTCTCTGTTCGTACAGTCGGTCCAACATATGGAGGGTGGAATTCCAACTGGTGGAAACACATATCAGCCTATGTTGGGGGACATGGTTCTGCTGCTGTAGCTCAAGGAGGGTGTGCTTGGCGATCTAAGAGTGGCTGAGGTGCATGCAAAGTTCCCTAGCCATTTTTAGGATGTCTTGAAGATAGGTAGAAGAGTTCAGGAACTGCTTTATAACCAGATTGAACACCTGTGCCACACAGGGAGCATGGCACAGAGCGCAGTGCCAACACCATGTTCTTCAGCTCCCTTCGGCTGAGTGGTGAAGCCTTGACTGCCTGAAATCGGGTGTGTGCCACTGGGTGATGTAACGGTTGCTGCGGCAGGCTGGACCACCAGATCGGAGCTGCGGTTCTTCCAGGCCACTTTATGGTGATGTTGCATATGTTGACACAGGGATGTGATGCCAACATTGATACCCTGGATATGCTTCACCTTCTGCCCACAGATTCGGCAAATTGTGATGTTCACCTCCTTCCGGCGGCGTAATAAAAAATTGCCACATCACCAAGTAGGTGATTTTACCCCCAACACTCCACACTGGCTGACTGCTACCGCCGCTTCCTCTGTACACCCCTGCACCACTACTTTCTGGGCAGGTAGGCTGCTTCTAAGCAGGTGGTCTACTCCGCGAATGCTTGGCTTACAACCTCCCACTGCTGTCACCCTGTTGACTTATGGCCACATTAGCGACTTGCTAGCTCCACCGCTGCCCCATGCGCAAGCGTCCACCCTCTTATCCCGATGATGAAGCCCCTTTGTCACCCGGCTCCCAATTGCAATTGGCTACATCATCAAGTACTGTCTACATGTCTATGATGTCCTCCTCAACGGTCTCTGGATCAGAAGCAACACCAGCTCCCTTATCACTCTTCTCATCACTACTTGCCTGCTTAGCAGAGGAAGCGGCTGATGTCTCTTCCACATCTTGGCTGGCCAGTAGCTGTTGAATGTCCTCTAATAACTCGTCCTCAGCATATAATGCTTGTCTGGCTCAGGGAACAGAAAAGGACAGAGGCAGGTTGATGACAGGTGAGGGTACAGGGCCTGCCCCTGGGCCATGCCAACTAAGGGTTGTGTCTGACAAACCCACTTACTCTTGGCTGGGGCTGTCTGATGTCACTTGGGACGAAGTGGATGACCGAGTCAACCATTCAAGAACCGCTGGGTTGCTGGTCAAGATACGACCGGTAGATTACACTGGGAGCTCAGGGCTCTTGCTGCGACTCCTGCTGCCATTTCCCCTTGCTCTGCTGCGATCTGTGCCTGCACCTGAAACATTTAGGCCTCTGCTACTCTCCTGTGCAGGGCCCGTCACTTCTCTGTCTGACATACTGTTAGATCAAATAAATAAATAAATAAAAAGGAAATTAAAGCACCACGAAAAAAGGGCTGTAATTTTCTTACTTCACCACACAACGACTAATAAGCCCTTTTTTTTCACTAATACATGCCAAAAAAAGGCGTTAGAACATATAACTGCAGTGCACATGGGCTAACAAGATCCCAATAATTAGAATTACAGAGGTATGATCTATTGCAAATCTGAAATGAGCAGATGTATAAGGGCAATTTTGAACCCCAGTCAGTGCAGCAATGTGTAATAGGATTGTTCCTATTACCCTGTCTCTAAACACCCCTACTGAACCCTGTTCTGCTTCAATACTTTTCTCCCTATCCTCCCCCTACACTTCTAATGCTTTTTCCCTGAACGTCTATTGAGCAAAATATACATTTTCAAGTCTTTTGTAGCACTGTCCCTAGCGCCTGCTGACGTCTCTACCTGCACTAAGTACACTGGAAAATGGCAGAATCTAAGATGGCTGAGGCTATTTATAGGGCTGTGACATCACAGGGCTGGCTGGCTGCTGATTGGCTGCAGGCATGGCATTGTGGGTGATCCCTCCTTCCCAGAGTTCCTTACTCCATGTCCTAACATGTGCAGCCGCCATTTTAGGAAAAAATGTGATTAATTCACGAAGCATGAGGAAATTCGAATTTGGTGTGAATTGAATATTTCCTGAAATTCGGATCGAATTCCAGCCCGTCAGCTTCAATTCGCTCATCTCTAATACCGTTGGATGTACCACAACTCCCATTCTGCACTGTAGTAAAGAGGGACTCTAGTTTCTACAATCAGCCCAAGCCACTGCTGCTACGTCTCCTGCCTTGCATCCATACAAAACTCAGATTACCAAGGGCACCCTAACTACCATCAGGCAGGGGCCCCAACATGAAAGTATTTCTGCCTTGGCCCTAGGATGCATCGGTGTGAGAATTGTCACTGTGAATAACTATTGCCAAAGCCACTACCATTGACCAAACAGTTTATACTTTGTCTCAGCTCAGTTGCATTAATTTTTCCAGGTTTTCTTTTTCATTTTCCATTAGTATATATATTGTATAAGTACAAATATATATATATATATATATATATATATATATATATATATATATCAGTATATATATATATTGAATGTAATACATACCTGTATAATATTTTCTTACCTGAGAAGCTTAGCGATGTCCCATACACATCATAAGATTCATAGAGAGCTGCAACCACATTTACTCTACAGCAGAATGTGATTCCATCAGAAGCTTTCAGACCTCGGATTTCGATAGATGATGTCTGGTTATCAGGATGGTTTACTGCAGAGATCCGGTCTTTATACTCATCATTAATATTACCAGAAATGTCTGTTATGTTTTTATGTTTTATGATATTGGAGCAGTATAAACTATCTGCTATCCCCCAGGTTACTATAATCTGGGACTTCCCTCTGAGGTGCTCAGGATAGGTGTATGAACATGGGATGGTGACCGAATCTCCTTCCTTCACATGGAGGGTTTTTGGTTGGTGAACACAAAAAAAAATTGATGTCAAACTGGTCCCTGTAACGAACCACAAAGGTCAATAAGGAAAAACATATAAAACTATTCTTTTTCAAATATTTGTATTTTATTTCATAACAGTTTATATAAAGCAGTATTACAAGGGGCACAGACCTGCCAAGAATAGTATAAAACATGTGCATCGTAGAGATCAATACAGTGCAATATGGTATGTTGTTTTACTGCTGCTGTGAGGGAAATATGTTATCCGTTAGTTTAATAGTAGATTAGTAGAATTAGAATAACATTATGACTGCTTTTACTATATGTTATTTTGATGGGTCTAGATAAAGATGTTCATAGAAGAACATGGAACTTCTTAGGGCAATGCTCTGATTGAGTCACTCAACCCCTTCCCTTTCTGGTCTGATTAAGAAACTGTAGCCAGTCCGCAGTGCTAAAACTCCAAAGAAAGAAGAAACTAAGAGTCAAGAGTTAAATTAGAATAGAAAGTCGCACTTCACAAACTATATACAGGAGACTATAAACCCACTTTTTTGTTGAAAGATCGACGGCCTGAGGCAGCACACCATGACACAACATTTCATCAGGGCCACCACCACTCTGTGCACCGACTCTTCAGGGGCTCACTGCACTCAGTTTTATTGTTAGAGTTTTGAGGCCCTGTTATAACTTTGTGTTTGAGCATTTATTGTTGTCATTTGGACCTTAAATACCCATCGATCTCCATTATTTTCAACAACCACTCAACACAAACCCATCCTTCATGTTCCGCTGTCTCTGAACCAATATAAAAGGCACAAACTCACTATGTGTATCAGAATCATATCTACACATTTTGTTGCTACTGTACCATATATACTGTATTGAGAATTTTGGTTAGAGGAAGAATTCAGGCTCTGCTAGATATCAGTGGAGACACTGGGGGTGTCTAAAAATCTTGCATTTCTTATGAAGAGATTTAAGCCCTTTAACATTACAAGTAGAGATGAGTGAATTTCTCAAAAAATTGATTTGGCTGGTTCGCCGAATTTCCCAAAAAGATTTGGTTCAATCAGAATTTATTTGTGACAAATCACGTTAAAAAAGAGCTATTTCCTGCCTGCAAAGAACCTCTATAGTGGTGGAGAACACTGTCCCTTGCCGTAACACGCATAGGAAGTCTGCTGTGGTAGTGAAACAGTACTGTGTGTCAGTATGACAAGCAGATGAAAGGTGTCACTTTTAGAATCATGTCACATTCCACTTATTTGGTCAGTAATGGGGCCAAAACTGACCAAATAACTCAAGTGTGAACTCAGCCTTACAGGTCAATGTTAGCGCCAGGTATGAAGAACTGTGCTGTGGTACAAGATTCTACTATAGAGGGAAGGAGCACATTCCTTTTACACCGTCATCAGATGATTCCACATAGATTTCTACAGAACCTGTTTTGTTACACGCTGAAACAAGTAAGTGCCCCCATGACCAAATGGACAGGGTGTCAGCAGTAAGTTTGTGTTGACATCACTGCTTATTTTGCCCTTCTCATCTATCACAAGAACAACCCAAAAATAATGGATCCTGTCTTCGGAGCATCCTCCTTCACTCGGTCAGCATTTGCTCAGTAATCCATCAGAATTGCTAAGGTAAAAAAAAATAGGAGTGGATCCAGTACAGAGATGACACATGGTTGGAAAGTTTGCATGTCTTTGTTTGTCTGTGTTTTGGACCCACTCCTGCTTTTGACTTCCAAATCATGAACATATCCTGCTACAAAATAGGAACCGTGTGATACAGGCCTAACGGATTCTCCAAAGACAGGATTCATTGTGTTTCTCATTTTCCGTCTTTCTCACAGATCAGAAGAAGGCTGAAATAAATGGTGATCTCAACAAGGCCAAACAGGGACAATAGTGACCTTGTCCTAGAGTGAAGAGGATGCCAACAGCATAAGGAGTCAACCCAGTGGCCCTGTCACAGAGTGGTGAGGTTGGCAACAGTATGAGAAGTCAACACAGTGGCTCAGTCACACAGACCTGTGGTGGCAACAGACTCTACAACACAGTGGCCAAGTGGCCCTGTCACAAAGTGGGGAGGGTGGCAAAGGCATAAGGAGTCAGCACAGTGGCCCAGTGACACAGCAATGAGGGTTGTAACGGCATGAGGAGTCAGCACAGTGGCCCTGTGACAGAGTGTTAAGGTGGCAACAACATGAGGAGTCAACACAGTGGCCCACTGACACAGTAGTGTGGTGGCAACAGCATGAGGAGTCAACACAGTGGCCCTGTCTCAGAGTGGTGAGGTGGCAACAGCATGAGGAGTCAGCACAGTGGCCCTGTCACAGAGTGGTGAGGTGGCAACAGCACGAGGAGTCCACATAGTAACCCTTTCACAGAGTGGTGAGGTGGGGGAAAAAGCAGTGGCAGTAACAGCACAAGATGGTGGGTGGCAGTAGGAGTACATGGCAGCAGTAGTGTGGCATCAGGTTGGTGGCAGCATCCAAATAGTGGCTGAAGCAGGTGGCCAGAGGAAGCGGGTCTCTGACAAAGTTTGGGTGTAGCACCTCAAATGATCTAGTCTAGGTGCGTGGAAATCCTGGCTGATCTATGTCTTATTCATCTTCACAAAGGTCAGTCTCTCCACATTTTGGGTGGAAAGGGGATTCTTCCTTGGGGTAAATATGCCCCCTGCCGTACTAAGCACCCACTCTGACCCCACACTACTGGCCGGGCAGGAAAGTTTGTCCAGGGCAAACTAGGATAGTTGCGACCACAAATCAAGTTTGGCTGCTCAGTAGTCCAGGGGAGAGTAGTCTACCACCTGCTCATTCAGGTTCTGCTCCTTGTCATAGCAAACAGCAGATGTCTTGCATGAGCTGACACTGGCAAAAGTCAAAGTTACACAGGGGAGTGTTCCTGTCCGCCTGCATCATAAAGAAATCATTTAAGGGCTTTTTGTGATCATATAGTTGGTCCAAGATGTGGAGGGTGGAAAAGTTGCATATCAGCCGATGTTGGGGAACGCCATTTTGCCTTTGCAGCTCGAGAAGGTTGTGCTTTGCAGTGTAAGAGTGGCTGAAATGCATGCACAGTTTCATCATCATTTTCAGGATGTCTTGGAGATGGGTGGAAGACTCCAGGAACCACTTTACAACCAGATAAAAGACATGCGCCATGCAGGAAGCATGGCTGAGCCTTGATGCATCTCCGACACAATGTTCCTCCCATTGTCAGTTACCATGGTTCCGAATTCCAGTTGGCGAGGAGACAGCCAGGACTTGATTTCTTGATGGAGAATGCAGAACAGTTCCTCCCCTGTGTGACTCCATTCACCCAGGCAAATTAGGGCAGAACAGCATGACGCTGCCATGTCCTGCACATATGGAATGCTGAAAGAGCACTTCGAATTGTGCCTGCAGTGGAGTCTGAGGAGAAGGTGGAGGATGAGGAGGCAGCGGAGGATATTAGTGCAGGACATTGACACAGCTTGAGACTGTGGAGTTGGCAGTGCCGTCTCCTTGCCAAGTTGCAGGTGTGGCTGGGCAGAAGCCACATTTACCCAGTGGGCCATAAAGGACATACGGTATATTGTCCTCGACCATAGTTACAGCTCCACACTTTGGTGCTGACATGAACTTTAACACAGGCTCAAGGACTAGCCCACCTTCTGTTCAACACACATGTGCAGGGCAAGTACTGCCTTTTTGGAGAAGTAATGACTGCTTTGGACTCTCCACTTTGGATTGGCACAAGACATCAATTCTCTGAAAAGTACAGAGTCCACCACATGAAAAGGGAAGGATTGCAGTACCAGCAACATGGCCAGGAGCATGTTTAGCTTCTGCGCCGTTGGATGAGTGCACGTATACTGTTGTTTTTTTACAATCGCCTCTGTGATTGATTGCTGATGAAATTAAAGACGGGGACTAGGAGCAGGAGCATCAGAACCAGTTGATGATTGGAGGGAAACACAGCTCCCTTCTGCTGAGCCTTGACTGCAGAAAAAGGGGTGCAGGCCACTGTGTGATGGCTCGGGCATGTTTGACTCCCGACCTCCCACTGCTGCCACCGTGCTGACTCACAGCCATGCTGCCACCCTCCTGGCTCTGCTGCTGCTGCCTCATGCGCAAGCTACCACCCTCTACTCCTGATTTTGACGAAGCCCCCTCTCCACCCAGCTCCCACGTGCGATCAGCTACACTATCATCAGTTACTGTCTACACGTCACTGATGTCACCTTCACCAGTCTCAGGGCCACGTGCCTGACCACTCGCAACACCAGCTCCCATGAAACTCTCATTATCGTTATTTGCCCAAATACCAGAGGAAGCAGTGAATCTCTCCTCATGATCTTGTCTGGGCAGAAGCTGCTGACTGTCCTCTAAAATCTTGTACTCCCTGAAAAGTGGAGCCAAACCGATGGCATATAATACTTCTCAAGCTGAGGGGACAGAAAATGACAGAGGCAGGTTAAGGACAGGTGAGGGCAAAGAGCTTGTTCCCGGGGCATGCCAACTAAGCATTGTGTCAGAGGAACCCACCGACTATTGGCTGGGGGTGTCTGATGTCATTTGTGATGAAGTAGAAAAATGAGTCAACCATTCAAAGACCGCTGGGTTGCTGGTCAAGACACGACTGCTAGATGACACTGGCAGCTCTGGCCTGTCACTGCGACTGCTTGCTGCCACCCTACCTTCGTCTGCTGCTACTTCTACCTGCTCCAGAAACATTTTGGCCACTGCTCTTTCCCTTAGAAGAGCCTGTCACCTGTCTGTCTGACATATTGTGAATTAAAAGAAGCTGCAAAATTGTGTGTATCAGGCTGCAAATTCACCCCAGAAGCAAGGATTAATGAATGTATTTATATATCACACGATAGAGGAACAACTTCACATACCTGGAATCACTGCATCCATAATAATCCATACACAGATACTCATATCCTGCTTTCCACTACATTGTATGCCATATTAAATGGTGGCATTAGAAAGTAAAACCGACAAAAACTAAGCCCTCATAAAGCCTTGTGAACAGAAAAAGAAAAAAGTTATGGCTCAAGGAAGAAAAATGAAAATGAAAAAAAAAAAAAAAAAGATACCTCTGGTATCCTAAGGGTTAATGGTTTAAAAAAACAACATTTTTGATAAATTTGGTGAAATTTCAGCAACACAGACTTCTCCTCCTGATAAATCTTACCTGTCTATGCAGGAGGTTTGGAGCTCTGTTTCAGAAAATAAGATGGGCCCGTTTGGCTAAATTCACACGACTGTATTTCTGGGCGCGTGTCCTACTTACAGTTTTTGAAGATCGTACGCTGACCCTTTCAATTCTATGGGACCACAAAAAATGCGGACAGCACATGAATGTGGTTTTTTATCTTACCGTGGAAGCAACAGAAGAGCAGGATGGAAAGTCTCATGGCAGATGTTGGAGGACGATCTGGACAACGTACGAACAGTAATCAGAATTCTTCAGGACGCTTCTTCTATGTATATCAGAGTTTCTTATGCGGAAAGAGGAAGAGAAAAGAAGAGGAAGTCACAGGAGAAGACTAAAGATTCCAATTTGACTGCTAAAATGTAAAGGTTTCATATTTTCAGAGCGATAAAAGTAGAAAGAGTTTGGCAAAAATTTATAGTATTCTCTAATTCAGCTTATTTGGTATGAAGTCTGAGAAACTGTGCTTATTAAATGACATTCACAGCATGGCTATCCATGAAATCCTAGTCAAAATATTTTGCAGGGTCCTCTAATATATTTATTTTTATTTGTTTGATATATGCAGAACAGATGTATTCGTTCTTCCTTGCTTTACCCCTTCAATATTAGTGATGAGCGAGCATGCTCGGCCGAACTCTCTGTTCGGCTGAGCATGCCTGCGCTCGGGTCCACTCGGTGTTCAGTGTACTCAAGCGCAAAGCTCGAGTCCCCTCCCCGCACCAAGACGGATCCGTCATGACCCCAATGCAAGTCAATGGGGACGGATCCGTTTGGTGTGACACAATAGTAAACGGATCCGTCCTCCATTGACTTTCAATGGAGTTCATGACGGATCCGTCCTTACCTTTCCCAGCAGCTCCCTCCTCCCTCCAGCAGGTGGCGCTGTGGTAAAACTTACCACTCAGTGCGCCGTCTTTCCTGCTGGAACAGGTCGGGAAAGGTAAGTTTAACTCAGTGTCTGTGTCATTTTTTTTTTTTGGGACCCCTTTAAACCAGACACCCTCCCCTCTTCCGAGCGGGGGGTGCCTGGTTTAGTCCCATAGACTTCAATTATGCTCGGGTGCTCGGCCGAGCACTCGAGCACCCCTAAGTGCTCGGCCAGAGCACCCGAGCACCTGGGTGCTCGATCAACACTATTCAATATATTCAGGAATGCAGAAAAACATGAATTCCCGATACTTTGTCACAAATTACAATTTTGACAGAGCAGGGCATCTCCGCTGTCCTAGATGGAGTTTAGGTAACGCAGGTACTAGGAAATAGTGTGCCAAAGACAGCATAAAGGGGTTTTCCGGGAGTTTTATACTGATGACTTATCCTCTCTATCCATCAGTATCTGATCGGTGCGGATTTGACACAGGGAGCCCACCGATCATCTGTTTGAGAAGGAACCCCCGCCATGGCCTTCTCTCAGCAAACCAAGCACAGCACCATACATTGTACAGCGGCTATGCTTTGTATCTCAGCTCAACCCCATTCCCTTCAATGGTGCTCAGTTGCACCTAGGTCATGTGACTGATGAACGTGACATCACATGGCCCAGGCAAAGCTGGAGAAGGCTGCAGCACCAGGGGTCCTGGGTACCAGTCCCCCACAAAACAGATACCTATCTAGAGGCTACGTTATCAGTCTAAAACTCTCGGAAAAGCCCTTAAATATAGGACCCAGTACATTTCCACCTAAAAATAAAGGAATTAACAGGAAGAATGGTCGACTCAAGTGTTCATGTGACCTTTTTCTTGCTATATGACACTGGTTTCACTCTTTCTGCACAATTATGGGAGAACCAGTTCACATGGAAAGGTTCTCTTCTGGGTGCACAAGCTTCCAATCTTGGCATAAGTGTCTAGCTTCTTCCAAAGTATTTGCCACCACTGTAGAACTGTCTTTAAAGGAGTTCTCCAGGAAATATTTAAAATGGCCACCAGCAACCTGTCCTAGAATATGAGCAAAACTGGTTACCGTAAAAAGTGAATGGTAAGACAGCACTCCTTACTTCTATTGTACAATAAATCCATTCAGCGATGGTGCCTGCAGTGTTGAGCCCCAGCTTGTTGGGCCCCGTAGTCTTTTACAAGCAAGCTGCTTGAAAAAGAACACTCTTGGTCGAAATGTCGCTATTTTGGTGAATAAACCCACTATGATTTGAAGACATTGAGTGCTACGGTATTTTTCTGGTTTGAATTGACAGAACTGGTTACCACCACTTGCAGAGCCTTCTAGAAGGGTGAGGGAGACAAGGCTTCACTATACACTACACTGCTCTACAATAGAAAGTAATGATGAGATCCTGCCTATGATATCCCATCAAGGCTGAGCAGCCTGACACACACATGACTCCCAATCCGTTACCCTAAGTAGACCCTGCCTCTGATCTTACCATGTGCCCTAAGTTACAGTGTTAATTAGAAAGCATTGTGTCTTGACTTTCACTGTATATATTTCTCCTTTCTTTTAGTTATTGTAAAGCATTTTACCTTCATAACTAGTCTCAACTCTTCTAAGAGACATCTGTAGCCTTTGCGTGTGACTTCCTTTTTCTGGTCTCTTCCTCTTACTTCATATGAGGGAAAAATATGAATAGTGATACACACAGGAGAAGCATCCTGCCAATCTCGGATAATGTTTATATGCTGACCAGATCGTCCTCCACCATCTGCCATGAGACTTTCCATCCTGCTCTTCTGTTTCTTCCATGGTAAGATAAGAAGCCGGGAACTTCCCATTATTTACATGACAGGTATGCTGAACTAGACTTAGAGGGGTTGTAGGAGGTGAAAAACCCTAAAGTCGTCTCTCCATTCCAGAATGATCTCCAGCATCACATATTTTAGTTATATTACAATATATTGTAGAGCGATTTATCTTTTTTTGTTTAGGACAATGGTGACAATGCCAAAATTGTCTAGATTAAACACCTGGATGATCTCATATTGAGTAAAGAGGGTAAGATGAAGCTCAGGAATTTTGAGAGGCAGAAGTCATGCTATATCTTCTGTTATTATTGGTTGTATCTCCAGTATCTACATATGGTATAGCGAGTTAACATGTATTGGCACTAGAGTTATCCAATATCATACTGGTATAAATCCTTGACCATTCAACCTGCAACAAGAACAACACCTACTGTATAGTTAACATTTGGGAGCATTTGGGCATACCAAAACGGAAAATTCAGCTCAATGGTGATGGAATAAGAGTGGGGCCGTTATAAACTGTGGTTTCTGGAGAGCGCAAGTGACAAATGTTGTTAACTGTATGTAGAAGTGGCAGAGCACAACTGGATCCAGGTGTCATATTGACACAATGTAGGAAGAAAGATGAGAGACCCTATGAAATTAACCTGAGGTCCATGGGTACAAATAAATGTGGTAAGCCAAGCTCCTAATAAATTCTGGCTTGGGACTATAGAAAAATGCTAGTAAGACAGTTTGTGATTTTTTCTGAGGATTTATGAAACAATGCCAACAGTATTTTTAGCTGTTCTGTCAGCCAGTTGAGTCCTCTGAGCACAAGAATGGCTGTTAAACCTTAGTACCTCTTTGTAAGATCAGAAATGAAGACATCTATGTGTTTGCAACATCTCAACTGAGTTTCAACACTTTCACACCACATCTCAAGACCTTCCACCTCCTTTAGCATTTCTAGATTGCGATAAATGGTACAGTTTGGTCAATTTGGTGTTAAGGATGGAAGCTAGATAAGATGTTGGGTAAGCCAAATGATTTTATTGCAAAATTTAAAAGGGTTTATACTGATGACCTTTCCTCAGGATAGGTCCTCAATATCTTATTAATGGGTGTCCGATACCTGGCACCCCTGCTGATCAGCTTTATGGATCTATCAGTAAGATTAACTGCCTGAATAGAGGACGCTAAAATAATCTTTATTTAATTTTATAAAAAATAGTGGCTCCCCATCAAAATATTCATCAGGATCAACAGATAAAAGCTTAGGGTGCAACTGCAACATATATACCACACATCCCAGCCAATCACTGCCAACTAATGAATGAAAATAATGTCACTATATAACCAAGGTCCTTTTGTTACTTCACCAGTACCCTGGACACAGTCTCTCTTATAATTGACAGCCAGGAGGGAAGGATGGGTGCTATTAAAGCGTAACCCATTTCGTAACGAAAATAATTCCTAACATATGTGATGCTGAAGGACAGATATTCCATGAATCTGTATTTTTCAGTTAATTTTACCTTTCTGATGTCTGTATTCAGCCCTTAGCAACCATATTTCCCTGTGCCTCTATTTCAGCATGTTCCTAAGATGGCCTCTGCTGCACTTCCTGTGGTGATGTTTGCCCTGTTCTTGAGCCCATCCTGTATTTCCTTCACTTCCCATAAGCCCTTGCTCTCCTCACATGAACTAGCAGGACCAATTAGAATGCAGCTAACTTCCCCACTATCCCAGAGCTGGTGCCCCCTATATAATAATTCTGCAGCCTGGTGCCTCCTATACAGTATTTTTGCAGCCAGTGCTCCCTATTATAGCAGTTTTGTAGTCTGGTGCCCCCTATACAATATTTGTTTCTGCCATGTGCCCCCTTAATCATATTTTTGCAGCCAGTGCCCCCTAGACTATCCTTTTTTAGCCAGGTGCCCCCAAGACTATATTTTTGTTGCCAGGTGCCCCCTAGACTTTAGTCACACTATCAAATACTTACCTAGTTCCTCCTATCAAGCTCCAACACAGCTCTCCCCCTTCAGCAGCGCGATCTACACTGTCAGGGGAGAGCTGTGTTGGACCTGATCTGTACTTGTTTCCTTTCACAGCAGCGCAATCTACACTGTCAGATCGTGCAGCTATGAAGGGAGACAAGTGTTGCCGATTCCCTCCAGTTACCCCAAGTGTATACTATATGCTGGCAGGGAATGGGGGAAAGGGAAGGAGAAACATGGGGCAGAAGAGGTGGCAATAAGGGAGTTGGGGCTAAAGGGATACAAATAGTTACTTGGGCTGTTATATGCAATACCTTATCAGCTTTGATGAGCAGGTATCGCATAGTTCGTTCAGGCATGAAGGCTGGCAGGAGGAGCCAGTGTCCTACTACACTGTGAATGCTCATCTAGGGCTGAGCTCCTCCCCCCAGGAGCTCACCCGTCTCCTGTTTATCAGATAGAGAAGACGGCTTGCACACTGGTAAAGTGGAACACATTTCTCACAGTTTTTAGCATGTGAAACAGAAAATGATTAAATTTTAAAACACAAAGGCACATATACTGTAGGGTATACTATACAATTACAGTATAAAAAATGAAGCGGCAGTTACACTTTAACATCTGTAACCTCTTATATTTGTGCTTCCCTATTTCCTCTCCTAGTAATGTTTTCTTAAGCCTACTGTACCCTGCTAAAAATCAGTACACTGCTACCTAAGTGGAATAGGAATGCTGTTTATGGCTCAACGTGTTTCTACATCTGCTTTATCCCAGCCATTCCTCAGGAGCCTATCAGGTAATGTACACAAACAAACAGACGCTGCACGCCACTGATGTCGTGCGTGCAGCCAGGTAGCATCCGGCACTGTAGTGGTCATAGCGCCTCTCGTTTAATGGCATAAGCCACGCCCCCTCCTAGGCAAGGCCTTACTGGCAGTACCTATCTGTAAATTGGAGGAGAGACAGTGGTCCCTGCCCTCTTACCAATCATACATCGCTGGGGATACAATGTTTCACATAGAGTTTTTCTTTATTAGACGGTAAGCCGCATCAGGAACGTGATCTGACACTGTGGTAAACCTAAGGCTGAATTAATGTTTAGAGGAAGTAATCATAGAAGAAACTCAGGCCCCTCATTATAATAATATCGATACAAAAGTATCTTCCTTGGTTTGATACAGATGCACTAAGCACATTAAGATGAGAGTTACAATAAGTTATATGGCTTCCTAGAAAGATAGAGTGGTCACAAAACAGAACAATTATACATAAACGAGTGTGTGTGACACGATCCAGAGTCTGAATGAGGCTGAATGAGGAATCACACATATCAATCTATAAAACACGTATATGATATATAATCATTGAGCCCTAATGGTTTTAATGTGTTTAACATAAATGTCCATTGAGTCTCTTTTCTCAATAACACATCATATTCCTTCCTCTTGGTGGTGTACTGATGTCCTCGATGCCCTGAAAACTCACACAGTTGGTTACGTTCTGGTAGTGACTCGCAACATGTTGTGGAATTGGCGTGTTATCCTGTTTGCTAATATTCAGGAGATGTTCATCTTTCCGCCTCCTGAATTTACGCTTTGTTTCACCCACATATTGTTTCTTACAGATACATGTGGGTACATACAACACCCCCACTGTTTTGCAGTTTATGAACAATCTAATCTTATATCTGCATCCAGTAGCTGTGCTGATTACTGTGTCTCCTTTTTGGATAGCTATGCATGCTATACAAGCGCTACATCTAAAGGTACCATTTGGCTTTGTTGTTAGCCATATGTCGATTACTGGGGTATTAAACACACTGTGCACTAATCTGTCCCTCAAATTTGCCCCCCCGCCGATACGTAATTAGCGGGTAATCTCTCACTAGGTGGTCCACGTCAGGATCAGGTTTGAGAATACTCCAATCCTTATGTTTTAGAATTTCTCGAACCTCCTTATGTGCAACGTCAAATGTACATAGGATGCAAGTTTGAACATCTGTTACTTCTAGTGTTGAGCGAGCATGCATGGCCGAACACCGGGTGTACTCGAGTGCCATGGTCGAGCCCCTCCCCGCACGCTATTTAATTAGCGTGCGGGGAGGGATGGCATTCAGTGTAATGACAGTAGCCATCTTAGCTACTGGAATTACACTGATTGACTGGCCAGGAACAGCTTCCCGGCCAGTGTTAGTCAGGGACAGGCGCCGCAAGGAGGGACAGATAGTGTAGGTAAAGAGGCACGCTAGGTAGGGATAGATTTTATTTTACAAACAAATAAAAGCCCTTTTAAGGGCATTTTTTATTTGAATTAGGGGACCTTTTTAAACCAGGCAGAAGCGGAGGTGCCAGGTTTAGTCCCATTGACTTACATTATGCTCCGGTGCACCCCCGAGTGCTTGGCCAGAGCACCCAAGCATACAAGCACCCAAGTGCTCGATCATCACTAGTCACCTCATTTCCTTTGGATGCAATAGACCCTCTCTGTTACATGCAGCTGCATGTTGATAGGCTATGTTCAAAGAGGATTGTGGGTATCCTCTTTGAACAAATCTTCTCTGAAGATCATTGGCAGCCCTTTTTGAAATCATCTCACTCAGAGCAATTGCATCTGCCTCTGAGATACTGGACTTTAGGGATCCCCCATTTCAGCGGGACCTGATGGCTGCTGTCCCACCTTAACAGGGTGTTAGTGGCTGTGGTTTTCCGGAACATTTTTGTTGTTAATTTTCCCAAATGGTTTCTATTGATAGTGAGCTCAAGGAATGTTAGTTGTTTCTCATCTAATTCATACGTGAAGAATAAACTCAAACTGTTTTTGTTCAGGGTAGCTACAAAGCTTTCAAACGCTTCCCTAGTACCATTCCAGAAGATGAATACATGATCTATGAACCTCATCCACATAATAATGGATGAGGTCCACTGTTCCATTTCCTCACTAAACACCACAGACTTTTACCACCAGTCCAGGTAGAGATTAGCAAATGTGGGGGCACATGGCCTCCCCATTGCAACTCCCCTGAGCTGGTGGTTTACCCTGCGATCAAACACGTAGACATTGTGGCTTAAGATAAACCTCAGTAGCTAAATAAGAAAGTCATTGTCTGGCCAAAAGTGAGCCCTCTTCCTTTAGGAAAGACTGATCCGCCTCACAGCCCTATCATGCAGAATGGAGCTGTAGAGAGCATCTACATCTAGGCTTGCTAAAAGGGTATTTTTGTAACTGTATACATCATTGAGACGTCTCAACATGTCCACTGAGTCTCTCACATAGGTTAGACTGCTTGTTACAAAACATCTCAAAATCTTGTCCACATATATACTTATATTTTCTCTCAGGCTCTCAACTCCAGAGACCTACCCTTTAGCGGATATTTTGGCGTCCTCTATTCAGGTAATTAATCATATCATCCTGAGCTGTACCTAGGCCAAGTGACCAATGAACGCGATATCACTGACCCAGGAAAAGTGACTGTGGTCCCTTCAAATGTCTGTGGTGTCAGGAGTCGGACCTCACCTATAACATATTGATTACTTATTCTGAAAATAAGTCATACATGCTAAATTCTAGACAAACCTTCAAAAGTATTCAATATGGGGGCATCCACTTCATATTATAAACACTAAAACAAATGCAAAATATTAATGATATAGAAGATGAACTACAGTAAATGGGGCAGTTTCTATTTATGAAATACAGTACAATTGCACTGGCCAAGTTTGATGTGGCCATAACCTTACCCTGGGTCCCATTGAGGTTTCACTATGTGTTGCTGCTCTCCATAAGGAATGAAAAGGAATAATGTACCCCAATGGGAAATAAATCCAGAGAGCCACGGTCTTCCCTGGAAGAATAAGGCTGCATGCTGAGGAAAGGCCTGAGCTGTCTGTCTCTCTTTCTCTCTCAGAAAGCTGGCTTCCATGCCAAAGGCCAATGGCCCAGGGTCTGTGGCTCAGTCATCTGTCTGGGTCCCTGGTCACAAGGCTGTTGACTCTGGATCTGTCGCAGAGTATCCCCATCTTGGAGTCTTTTTCCAGTCACTTGTAAAGTCTGGCAGAGTCTCTCCTACTAAGCACTGGTTCCTATCTCCAAACTAGCAGAGTCTTTCATACTAAATAGAGTTGCCTATCTGCATACAACTAGGGGCTCTGACTGTTCTCCTTATATACAGTTTGTAGCTGAATTAGAACCTTCTAGTGGGAAAGATGTAGTGAAGAAGCACAGCCTAAACAGAAACATTACAATTTCTGTCTATTATAGATTTGTATATAGCTTCAATGCAAGTCTATGGGAATGAATAAGCAGTTTTTCCAGACATAAACATAAGTCTTCAGACATAAATGACAGAGCTAAATCAGACAATCATAAGGTCAGTGTTTCTGTTTTTTTCCCTCCAAAACATTTCATAGGTAGAAAGTCATAAAGTCTCTTAGTATTAGCTGGCTATGCATTATCTCTTTCCACAGTGCAGTTATCACAATGCAAGTTAACTCTTCAAAGTGCAATAAAGTAGGGAGCTGATGGCTTTGCATAGAGGTAATAGGAGCACAAATGTCCAGAAATGTCCATAGTCCAAAGTATCCTTGATCGTATCCTTAATACAATGGCTGCTCACTAAAGAAAGATATATGAGGGATTATGAGGGCACAGCCAGGTTGACTATCCTACCGTTGATCATGTGGATTACAGTCTAGTGATATTTATGTCTCATCTAACAAGTAGAACTACTGGAAACAGTTAATCTTATAAGCATTAGATAGAACACTAGCCTTAAACTGAAAAGAATTGGTGTCTATAGTTGTTACTATAGTTACCATAGTTACTTAGCAAGATCAAGCACAATTTACAAAATAGTGTTATCTTCTCACCTTTAAATTGAATGATGTCAGAGTTGGTGCACCATATTTCATTATCTGCACGCCCAAGATCTAAATGAGTAACATAACTAGTGTATCTTGGATGTACTTTATAGTTGTGAATCAGTGGTCTGCAAAACACCTCAAGTTAGCAGTGCATCAGAACTTCTCACCCTCTCCTGACTCTCTATATACCGGAGGTCTTGGTGAATCTGGCAAGATCCAAGCACAATATCTGGACTCAGATAATTTTGTCGCTCTTCGTCTTTTTGATGTCTGCAGTATTTGTGTGGTGCTGTAGTACGAGTAATGTTGTCTACCTGGTGCAATGTCCATGTACAAAGCAGTATATTGGGAGAACTTCAAGAACGTTTTGTAGTATTACAGATGGTAAAACAAATCTGGACAGGTGGAAACCATGTGACTTAGATATTTAGGCAAGGAACTAGAATGGACAGTAAAAATAGACAGAGAATAAAAAATGGCACTAAAATGTTTAACATTTTAATAAGAATTCAGAATGACCTTTGGATTTGAACCTTTTTTGTTATAGGTACCTGGTCACATGACCACCAGTCTGGAGTATGCTGTGTGGAGACTGGAGGTCAGTCTCCCTTACAAGGCTGACTTCCTGTGAATTACATTTTTAGATTTTTGTCAATCAAGACCCTCCTGTCAGCTATCAGACCCCTCCCCATAAAAATCTGTCCTCCTTTTCCATTCTGAATATCCCCTATGCATAGAATCTTGCTGGTCATAGAGACTACAATTATATATAGTAGAGTCTATAAATTGATTAGCTGCAGAGGTATAGTTGTTTATACTATCCGTGAGTACTGTGTGCAGGATTTCCAGTGTATTTCTGTTAGATACAGATTCATACTGTACTCCCTGTCTCCAGCTTGTAAGAGCTGACAGAAAGGAACTGATAACAAGCAGGAGACAGGGAAGAGAAGATCTGTGTACTGATCTATCATTTTTGCTGCCCTTCCACTCCCTTCTGTATTGGGATCTTTCCCACATGATTCTGAAAAGCCAGAGGTATAATGATAAATGTAGGCTACATTATGGGAACCATATCAGAGGGGAAAAGTGACTCATGTTAGACAACCCATCAATTGCACATGAACTAAAACAAGTATATACAAGTCATACTCTTTTCCTCTACATTTTTCTTATGCTGCACTATTTAGGAAAAACAAAATGTTGCTCGACTGCTTCTTTAAGGAAGACAGTTACAGAACTTGATTCCTTCAATGTTGCAACCTATATCTAGTACAGCTCAGATAATAATACCCTATATTAATCATCACCACAGCAATCTTGATACCACATAATAAAGTAAGGTTCCTAGGCTCTACTATTCCCTAGCTAAACCTTGATGAATTCTACCTTAATGGTGCGCTACATTTATTGGTGGCTAATAATCTGAACCTTAGCAGGAAACTGAGATCCGGCATTTCAAGGCTCATCATAATAACATAGTTTATAAGGCCGAAAAAAGACATCTGTCCATCCAGTTCGACCTGTTATCTTACAAGTTGATCCAGAGGAAGGCAAAAAAACCCTGTGAGGTAGAAGCCAATTTTCCCCACTTTAGGGGGAAAAATTCCTTCCCGACTCCAGTCAGGCAATCAGAATAACTCCCTGGATCAACGACCCCTCTCTAGTAACTATAACCTGTAATATTATTACCCTCCAGAAATACATCCAGGCCCCTCTTGAACTCTTTTAGTGAACTTACCATCACCACCTCCTCAGGCAGAGAGTTCCATAGTCTCACTGCTCTTACCGTAAAGAATCCTCTTCTATTTTTGTGAACAAACCTTCTTTCCTCCAGATGCAGAGGATGTCTCCTCGTCACAGTCACAGTCCTGGGGATAAATAGATGATGGGAGAGATCTCTGTACTGATATATTTATACATAGTTATTAGATCTCCCCTCAGTCGTCTTTTTTCTAAAGTAAATAACCCTAATTTTGATAATCTTTCTGGGTCCTGTAGTCCACCCATTCCAGTTATGACTTTAGTTGCCCTCCTCTGAACCCTCTCCAGCTCTGCTATGTCTGCCTTGTTCACAGGAGCCCAGAACTGTACATAGTCCTCCATGTGTGGTCTGACTAGTGATTTGTAAAGTGGCAGGACTATGTTCTCATCACCGCCATCTATGCCTCTTTTGATGCAACCCATTATCTTATTGGCCTTGGCAGCAATAAGCTGATAATAAACTCCTCAACAATGAAGCAGCAGATATCACTAAGATGATCATATTTTCAAGCAACTAGCTCCAATATGTGGAATGTGGGAGCCACATAAAAACCAGATTGAAAGCAAAGTTTTTAGCCACCTGAAGTCTCAAAAGTTGTGTGGCCTGTGATGGCTCCTTTTTGTCAACATGACAGTTATCACTACTTGTCCCAAGCTGAGAGGGACAGCATCCTTGAACTGAGAGACTTTGGTTTAGGCTACTTTCACACTAGCGTTTTAAAATTCCGGTATTGAGTTCCGTCATAGGGGCTCAATACCGGAATAAAACGCTTCAGTTTTGTCCCCATTCATTGTCAATGGGGACAAAACTGAACTGAAGACAACGGAATGCTCCTGAAAGCATTCCGTTCCGTCTTCAGACCGGAGAACAAACCGCAGCATGCTGCGGTTTGCTCTCCGGTCCAGGCATCCGCACCAAGACGGATCCGGAATGACCCCCAATGCAAGTCAATGGGGGTGGATCCGTCTGGTGTGACCATAATGGTAACCGGATCCGCCCTCCATTGACTTTCAATGGAGTCCATTACGGATCCGGCTACACATAGACACATACAGACACAGACATACACATAAACATAAACATACACACACATATAGACATACAAACACACATACATACTTACATGCTCCCCGGCAGGTCTTCGGAGCGTCAGGGACAGGAGGGCTCACACAGGTCACGATTCCCCACAGCGCCCTCTGCTGGGCGCCTGGTGGAATCGTCATGATTCCACCAGGCGCCCAGCAGAGGGCGCTGTGCGGAATCGTGACCTGTGTGAGCCGTTCTGTCCCTCTGACGCTCCGAAGACCTGCCGGGGAGCATGTAAGTATGTATGTGTGTTTGTATGTCTATATGTGTGTGTATGTTTATGTGTATGTATATGTATGTACTGTGTGACATGTGTGGGGCCGGAGCGCGGTTCCGGCTCCACACATGTCACTGCGGCAGGCCTGATCCGGCAGCACCCTTCACCTGCCGGATCAGGCCTGCCGCCAGTGTGAAAGTAGCCTTATAGCTCGGTTTATCACTAGGTCGAGATGTTATCACTGTTCCAAGTTGCATGTCCCAGTAGTTGAGAGAACAATGACAAACTGGAATGGCAGCAAAATGAGAATCTCTGCACTGACAGATCACCATATTACAAGAATAGCACCTAGTGATCCATTCTGTACTGCAAGTTAAAGTGGATGTCAAATCCCAAGCCTATGGTGGCAAACATTGTCTACACAAATAATCAGAAGGCATCTCCATGACATTGGGCATGATCCAGACATCCAGCTACAGGTGTTCTATTGACCTCACACCACTGCTCTGAAAAGCTATCATGATGCACAGCAAGATGACATAGGAAGCTGAAATGGAGGTCTATCTCCTTCAACAATGAACCCCATTTTTCTTTTGGATGCAATAGTAGCTTGGGATTGGTCTGGAGACCACATGGAAAATGCCATTAAGAGGCCTTCAGAAGGGAACATCACACTAATCTTACCCGAGGGATTATGGTATGGCATTATGTACAGTAAGCGGAGCCCCTCTAGTCTTCAATTGAGGTACACTAACAGCTCAGCGTTACATTGATTTAGTCATGGAACAGGTAATATAGCCATTTCTCCAAAGTATCCCAGAAGCCTTTGTTCAACAGGAAAATGCCAGACCATGTGTTACTAGTGCTACTGTGAGCAGCCTGCGTTGTCTCATGCTACCATGGCCTGCTGCGCCTCTGGACTTGTTTCCCATTGAGCACATTTGGGATGCCATTGGTCGGCAATTGCAGAGGGACCTGTCAGCAGCAGATCTTGATAATTTGCCTGCACAAAGGCATTCAGCATGGCAGAACATCAGAACATCTTCAGACAACCATTGATAACCACATTCATTGCATGCCAAGGTGTAATCATGTGTATTTCTGAGCACTGGTGCTCCTACTTGATACTGAATAAATCAAGATGTTTTGTTTATTTTCTTTCCATTTTTTATTGTTTGCATATCATTAGCATATATATTAATCCTGTGATTTTTCATAATTCCATGACTTTTCCTTCTTAGTGTTATTTCAATGGTTGTTTTTCCTGCACATTCCTACGTGCCTTGATCAGTTAAGTAGGCCAAGTCACCACCTTGAACTCTCTTTTATTTTCCTCAAACCAGTTGTAAGATATTGTTTCATTGTGGCATGGCACATTATCTTGCTGAAATAGAACACAGTCATTAGGGAATACTACAGCCATGAAGGGGAGTACTAGATGTCTACAATGATTAGTTAGATGGTGCATGTCACATCCACACCAATGCCAGGACCCAACTTTTCCAGCAGAATATTACCTAGAACATCCCGGTGCCATCTCTTGACCAGGTAAATGATGCATATGTGCCCAGCCAATTATATTATGTAAATGTGATTCTTAAGGCAACACTACCTTCTTTCATTGCTCCATGGTCCAGTTCTGATGCTCACATTCCCACTGTAGGCACTTTCAATAGTTGTCAATAGCCAGCATGGACACTCTGACCTGTTTGTGGCTATGCAGCTCCAAATACAGCAAACTGTGATGTCCGGTGTGATGACATATATCTTTCATAGTCTGAGAGAACTCCTTCAGCAATCTACTCCTGTGGGATTTGACCAGACAGCCTTGCTTTCACTCCTCACGTGCATTAATAAGCCATGGTCACCATTGTTTTAGAAGCTCAACTGTTTCTTCCCTTCAACTAGTTTTGGTAGGCATTAACCACATCATACTGGGTACACCCCACAAGACCTGTTATTTTGGTTGGGTCAGAGATCACCCTGGAGTACGTAACGCACCTTCACCTCTGGGAGGGTGCCTGAGCAGTAGGTTCTTTAGCTTGCAAAGTTGTTTTAAATGTGTGCTGTATTATGTTGTCTGTCTGTGTACTCTTTTTCAGCATTCCATTTTCTGTATTCTGACCGCTCACTGCCAGAGATGTGCCAGACCTATGTATTGATCATACACTGTGTGACCTGACCTCGGATCAGTTCCTGTATTGCACAATCTCCATCAGCAAGTTAACCTGACCTTTTGGTGCTCTGCAGCAGTGTCTCTGACCTCCATGGTTCAGCTCTCAATCACAGATGACTTCAGGAGGTAGTAGCCTGGTGGTTCCCCCGCAGCAAGTCCAGATCCCTGTGTAGAGGTTAAAGGGTGAACACCATGGGACTGCCAGGATAATAATTTAAGAATAGCCAAATTCTGTTGGCTGACACAGTGTTTCCACACAAATTGCCATAACACTTGCTTTTACTATGCAGCAGAAGGGCACAACAATCATAGTACAATTAATGTACGCTACTTAGAGGGACTCTATTGCGTTATATGTTTATTGGTGTTTCAGTGTCTGCTGGTGGCCTGGTTGGGCAATCCAACCCTGGTTGTGTAGTTGATTTTTCAGGTACACTGACAAAATAATTTGGTTGATGTGGTGTCCATGCTCATAATAAATTATTTGTCATAGATTAGTGCTGGCAAATCCATTACATTTTTGTCAATGTTCTCAAGCTATTTAATGTAAAAAAATATTAATTTACAATTCCATATTTTTCCCTCATTAACCTTTGCGATTCATTCCAGGGACCTGTTGGACATCACATTATTACTGTGCTTACCAACCAAAAACCCTCCACGTGAAAAAAAGAGATTCAGTCACCATCCCGTGTTCATACACCTATCCTGAGAACCTCAGAGGGAAGTCACAGATTATAGTAACTTGGGGGATAGCAGATGGTCGATACTGCTCCAATATCAGGAAATACATAATAGACAGATCTGGTAATATTACTGATGAGTATAAAGACTGGATATCTGCAGTAAACCATCCTGATAACCAGACAGCGTCTCTCGTAATCCGAGGACTGACAGCTTCTGATGGAACCACATTCTGCTGTAGAGTAAATGTGGTCACAGCTCTCTATGAATATTATGATGTGTATGGCACATCTCTAATCTTTCCAGGTAAGACAACATTTTATGTAATGCATTCCAAATCCCATGTGTATATACTCCTAACCCATAATTTTTATAGTTGAAAGTTGAGGAAACAGGAAACGGTGGAGCAGGTAAAGAGAGCGCCTCTGTGCCCACCAGTGAGATTAGGGCTGCTGACATGGGCAACCAATATATAATTAGGTCTGTCCCTCTCTAAAATATAAGTCTATTGTTAACTGTCAAATTTTACCTCTGACTTCCCGATCTGACATTGTGGGGCTCCGTGCTCGGAGGTGGGACCCACAACTATAAGACAATGGGGGCATATCCTAGCGATATGCCCCCATTGTCTGAGATGACACAACCTGTTTAAAGCTGTCAACCATGCATTTACTCATAACTATGTATGTCAGTGTCACTGATATTATATACTATTGCTGTCATTGCATTCAGGGAAGTGGGGAGGGTGGATGAAAACAAAAATTCATAAAACATTTATGAAAAGATATAACATATTTTCCTAAAATATTCTGAGTCCTGGGAGATTAGAGGGTGTTATATATCACTTTCCATGGCAATTGGAGAAACTTTAGTTTGTGACGAATCAATTCAGATCCAAAACAAACTTTTTGAAAAATTCTGAGAACTTGAAACAAACAAAATTTAAAAATATTTACTTATCTCTAGCCTATATCTAATCTATGAATAGAAATACTAAAAATGTCATCAAAATAAAAGAAGTGTAACATTTAGGCAAGAAATTACACATACGCTACTCACAAAAAGTTAGGGATATTTTGCTTGTTTGGAGATGAGCGAACGTGCTCGTTACGAGCACTGTATTGCTCGGCTCCCGTACGAACAAATGCCTGCAGGCATTGCGGATCCGTCCTCAGCTTTCAGTCGGGTGAGGAGGACGGAACCGTTTGGTATGAGTGTCATACCAAAAGATCCGTCCTCATTGACTTACATGCAGCTGAGGACGGATCCGCAATGCCTGCGGGCATTTCGCACCGGAGCCAACTGATACAGTGCTCATAACGAGCACGTTCGCTCATCTCTACTTGTGGTTGAAATTTCAGGATGAAGTTAAATGCACTCTAACCTTTACAGGTGAACTTAGTGTGTCCTTCTCTAAACTTTTGAATGCACATGTCCAACAATTCAATGTTACAATACTTTTTGCCCAATTTGCTGTTCTCTAAAAGGAGCTTAACAGCAAAATTCAGGTGTTTGATCCATGAATCACCCGATAAGTTTCCTGGTTCAATTAGAATGGGTATTTAAACAGTCCTCCTCATTATGATATTCCCATTTTGACATCATAAGACCAAGATGCGAGGCTTCAAGCAGGATGATCTCAGATGGAAGAGACCACTGAGCTTAGAGAGTCACAGAGTGTCATCAGCAGGTCTCCACACACATACAGAGAGCCTGGAAGAGTTACAGAAAGGCATAGAAGTGGATGTCCTTTGGCCACATCCCACACTGATGACAGCTTCATTATGAACAACGCCCTGCGGAACCAGATGATGACGGAGGAGAGAGGCACACAAGTGACACTTCAGACCATTTAAAAGTGTTTACATCGTTGTGGTCTGTGTGCTAGACAACCAGAAAGGGTACCTGACCACAGGCGTCATTGTCTTGCATGGGTCACGGAGAATCTACTCTGGACAAGGGACCAGTAGGCCTCAGTGCTGTTCACTTATGAAAGTCAATTCATGCTGAGCAGAAATGATGGCCGCCAACGATGTTGGAGACGTTAAGAAGAGCTCTATGCATCAGTCTGTCATGGTGGTGGTGTTACAATGTGGGCAAGTGTGTCTAGTCGATACAGAACTGCCCTACACTTTATGAATGATACGGTACAGTGACAAGACCATACTACTTGAATAACAAAATTAATCCAGTCATTGTGACTCTGTATGAACAAAACAGGCCTAATTTTATTTTCATGGATGACAATGCTCCAGCTCATCGAGGTCACATCATTAGCCACTTCCCATCCGGGCCATTTACCCCCTTCCTGACCAGGCCTAATTTTGCAAATCTGACATGCGTCACTTCATGTGGTAATAACTTTGGAACGCTTTTACTTATCCAAGCCATTCATAGATTGTTTTCTTGTGACACATTGTACTTTGTGTTAATTGTAAATTTGAGTCAATATATTTTACCTCCTAAAATCCAAAATTTACTGAAAATTTTGAAAAAAAAAAAAATCACAATTTTTTAAATATTGTTTTTAAATTAATGTTATTAATGAACATTCACCATATGTCCACTTTATGTCGGCATAATTTTGGAAATGTAATTTTATTTTTTGAGGACGTTAGAAGGCTTCGAATTTTAGATTTTCATGAAAATTTCCAATAGTTAATTTTAAAGGACCTTTGCAGTTCTAAAGTGACTTTGAAGGGCTTAAATAATAGAAACCTCCCATAAATGAACATATTTTAGAAACTACAGCCCCCAATGTAATCCAAACTGATTTTTACAAAGTTTGTTAACCCTTTAGATTTCCCACAAGAATTAAAACAGAAGGAAGGTGAAATTTAAAAATAAATATAATTTTTTTTGCAGATTTTCAATTTTTAATTCATTTTTCCGATAAGATAGCAAGGGTAAACCGCAAATCAAACCTGAATATTTATTTTCCTGATTCTGAAGTTTGCAGAAACACCCCATATGTGGTTGTAAACTGCTCTGTGACCGGCAGTAATGAGAGGGAGATAGTACAAGCATTTGTGATGGCTTTGACAGCTTGTCAGAGTGATCAAAAGCCTGGAGGCCAGGAAAAAAGGTTTGAGGTTAAAGCTCCATGTTCTTGGCTGTCAGGAGGCAGCTGAGTCATGGAGCTTCTATGTACAGGTGCTGCACACAGGGGGCAAAGCTGAAGGACGTTTTAAAACGTCCATTCAGAGATAGAGATCCACTACCAGGACGTTTATAGTCAATGGGCAGACTGGAAGTGGTTAGGGAACGGCTGCTGTAGACTGGGGGACCTCACATGGAGTGGCTGCACTTTCTCCAGACCTGAAGCCCATTGAAAACCTATGGGATCAGCTGAGTCGTCGTGTAGAGGCTTGTAACTCTGTACCTCAGAACCTTAGACCTGAGGCCTGCCCATTAAGAAGTGTAGGATGCCACGCCTCAGCAGACATTAAGTAGACTTGTAAACAGGATGAAATGTCGTTGTCAAGCTGTAATTGATACTCAAGGCCACATGACAAGTTTTTGAGACATTGACATTTTTTTGTTGGGGTATACCACAACTGTTGTTGGCTTTCGTTTCTATAAATTAGTAACATAGTAACATGGTAACATAGTAACATAGTTTGTAAGGCCGAAAAAAGACATCTGTCCATCCAGTTCAGCCTGTTTTCCTACAAGTTGTTTCCTACTGTTTTCCTATCAAATTGTTTGAGATGTGGAAATCACCATTGCTGCTTCTATTTAAATGCCCTACTTTCATTATTATAATATCACTGTAGCATGATTTTTTTTATTTTTTCCATAGATTTCACCTGAAAGCCACCAAATATCCCTAACTTTTTGTGAATATATATATATATATATATATATATATATATATATATATATAGACACACACACACTGTATCACAGAAGTGAGTTCGCCCCTCACATTTTTGTAAATATTTTATTCTATATTTTCATGGGACAACACTGAAGATCTGACACTCTGATACAATGTAAAGTAGTCAGTGTACGGCTTGTATAACTGTGTAAATTTGGTGGTCCGCAAAATAATTCAACAGCCATTAATGTCTAAACCACTGGCAACAAAAATGAGCATACCTCTAACTGAAGATAGCCAAATTGTGGCCATTTAGCCATTTTCTCTCCCCAGTGTCATGTGACTTATTACTGTTAAAAGGGCTCAGGTGTGAACGAGGAGCAGATGTGTTAACTTTGTTGTTATCGCTCTCACACTCTCTCATACTAGAAGTTCAACATGGTACCTCATGGCAAAGAATTCTCTGAGCATCTGAAAAAAAGAATTATTGCTCTACATAAAGATGGCCTAGTGTTATTTAAGTGGGTGTGGACCCACTGCACCACTGACTGGCTATACCCTGGAGGGTCATGACTAAGGAACTAGCTAGTCTTCACTAGAGACTCTGATGGTGAGGATAAGCTCAGGCTGTTATTGTAGTTGCCAGGTGCCACTTCAGAGCGCTTCCTGAGTCAGTGGCAGCTGACCAGGGGGTCAAAGATACCAGTGCAAGCACCAAGGGGATTGACGTGGTCAGGAAGTCTGGAGTCAGGGCAGGCAGCGATCAAGCAAAGTCTATTAATGAAGTCCCAGGTCAGAGGCAGGCGGCAAGCGAGCAGAAGCCGTTAAATCCAAAAACATGGTCTTGTACACAGAAAAGCAGAAACTCCAAAAACACCTTCACACTAGGAACTAGACAAGCTAGTGACCAAGATTGCTCAGGCACCTTCCTGGTGCAGGAAGCACCCTTAAATACTTCTTGCAACTCTGCCTTAGGCTGGGGAGATACAGGGCGTGTAAGTGCTACCTCATGTGCCCATGCACATCCTAACATCAGTACAAGACTAAGGAAGTAAACTCTGGCACAGAGTACAGATACAACAGTTTAGTTACTGTACCTGCTGCCCACGCTTGTCTGCATGGCGCACGGCAGCAGAATGGAATGAGGGAGCCCGGTACTTGTGCCCGCATGTAGGGCCAGCAGTAAAGGCACAGAGCACTGGGCACCCTGAAACTGAACTGCAGCACGGTGTCCAAGACCATACAGTGGTTTAACAAGACAGGTTCCATCCTGAACAGGCCTAGCAATGGTCGACCAAACAAGTTGAATGCATGCGCTAAGCTTTATGTCCAGAGGTTGTCTTTTCAAAGCAGACATATGAGTGCTGTCAGCATTGCTGCAGAGGTTAAAGGGGTGGGAGGGGCTTAGCCTGTCAGTTCTTAGACTATACACCGTACACATGACTACAAATTAGTCTACATGACTGTCGTCCCTGATGGAAGACTCTTCTAAACATGATGCACAAGGATGCCCGCAAACAGTTTGCTGGAGACAAGCTGACTAAGGGCATGGATAACTGGAACCATGTCCTGTAGTCTGATGAGACCAAGATAAGCTTATTTGGTTCAGATAGTGCCAAGCATGTGTGGCGGCAACCAGGTGAGGAGTACAAAGACAAGTGTTTTTTGTTTGTTTGTTTTTTTGCCTATAGTCAAGCATGGTGGTGGGAGTGTCATGGTTTTGGCCTGCATGAGTGCTGCCGGCTGTGGGGAGCTACAGTTCATTGAGGGAACCATGAACATACACATGTACTGTGACATAGTGAAGCACAGCATGACCCCCTCCCTTCGAAAATTGGGCAGCAGGACAGTATTCCAACATGATAACGACCACAAGCACACTTACAAGACGACCACTCTGCTAAAGAAATTGAGGGTAAAGGTGCTGAACTGGCCAAGCATGTCTCAAGACCTAAACACTATTGAGCATCTGTGAGGCATCCTCAAATGGAAGGTGGAGGAGATCAAGGTTATTGACTTCCATCAGCTCTGTGATGTCGTCATGGAGAAGAGGAAGAGGATTCCAGTGGCAACCTATGAAGCTCTAGTGAACTCCATGCCAAAGAGAGTTAAGGCTGGAAAATAATGGTGGCCACAGAAAATATTGACACTATGGGTATAATTTGTCCATTTTCACTTAGGGGTGTGCTCACTTTTGTTGCCAGCGGTTTAGACATTAATGGCTGTGTGTTGAGTTATTTTGAGGGCACAACAAATTTACACTATTATACAAGCCATACACTGACTACTGTATATTGTATCAAAGTGTCATATCTTCAGTGTCTTCCCATGAAAAGATAGAATAAAATATTTACAAAAAAGTGAGGGGTGTTGTAATGCCGCTGTCTGGGAACCAACAACAGAAAGGGAAGAGATAGGACAGACAGGGACAGTGAGCCCTAAACAACACCCACCCAGCTGTCCCTGCCTACTTGCCAGATCCCCCCTAATCAGAGGTTGAGAACTTGGAGACAGTCCCTTCCTGTAATAAGGTGAGAACACGGAGACGAAGCCAGATGTCAGAACCGAGAAGACTGCGAGGTACAGAATCAGAATACAAACGGATAGTCAAAAATGGAAGCCAAAGGTCAGAGGATCAGGAATAAAGAATCAAATAACTGCTAGCATGCTCCAGGGAAGACTTATAGCAAGCACTGTGAGAGGGGCGAGCAAACCTTAAACGGGATATCAGAGTCCCGGTCCAGGCATTGATTGGACCGGTCCTCTGAGATCAGACAGCATGGGAGGAAAGTGAATGGATAAGGATTCAGTCAATCACAGGTGAGTTAACCATTTGCTGCCGGGAAGACAGCCTGCAGGAGACAGACGGGTGTGGTAGAAATCAATTAAGGAGCAGAGTCAGCAACAGTCAGCAACGCATCCTCCGCTGTAAGTTACGGGTAGAGGATGGTGCTGAGGCCCAAACAGGTGCAGATGTTACAGGTGTAATGCCTTTTGTGATACTGTGTATATATATATATATATATATATATATATACAGTACAGACCAAAAGTTTAGACACACCTTCTCATTCAAAGAGTTTTCTGTATTTTCATGACTATGAAAATTGTAGATTCACACTGAAGGCATCAAAACTATGAATTAACACATGTGGAATTATATACTTAACAAAAAAGTGTGAAACAACTGAAAATATGTCTTATATTCTAGGTTCTTCAAAGTAGCCACCTTTTGCTTTGATTACTGCTTTGCACACTCTTGGCATTCTCTTAATGAGCTTCAAGAGGTAGTCACCTGAAATGGTATTCCAACAGTCTTGAAGGAGTTCCCAGAGATGCTTAGCACTTGTTGGTCCTTTTGCCTTCACTCTGCGGTCCAGCTCACCCCAAACCATCTCCATTGGGTTCAGGTCTGGTGACTGTGGAAGCCAGGTCATCTGGCGTAGCACCCCATCACTCTCCTTCTTGGTCAAATAGCCCTTACACAGCCTGGAGGTGTGTTTGGGGTCATTGTCCTGTTGATAAATAAATGATGGTACAACTAAACGCAAACCAGATGGAATAGCATGCCGCTGCAAGATGCTGTGGTAGCCATGCTGGTTCAGTATGCCTTCAATTTTGAACAAATCCCCAACAGTGTCACCAGCAAAGCACCCCCACACCATCACACCTCCTCCTCCATACTTCACGGTGGGAACCAGGCATGTAGAGTCCATCCGTTCACCTTTTCTGCGTCGCACAAAGACACGATGGTTGGAACCAAAGATCTCAAATTTGGACTCATCAGACCAAAGCACAGATTTCCACTGGTCTAATGTCCATTCCTTGTGTTCTTTAGCCCAAACAAGTCTCTTCTGCTTGTTGCCTGTCCTTAGCAGTGGTTTCCTAGCAGCTATTTTACCATGAAGGCCTGCTGCACACAGTCTCCTCTTAACTGTTGTTGTAGAGACGTGTCTGCTGCTAGAACTCTGTGTGGCATTGACCTGGTCTCTAATCTGAGCTGCTGTTAACCTGCGATTTCTGAGGCTGGTGACTTGGATGAACTTATCCTCCGCAGAAGAGGTGACTCTTGGTCTTCCTTTCCTGGGGCGGTCCTCATGTCAGACAGTTTCTTTGTAGCGCTGGATGGTTTTTGCGACTGCACTTGGGGACACTTTCAAAGTTTTCCCAATTTTTCAGACTGACTGATCTTCATTTCTTAAAGTAATGATGGCCACTCGTTTTTCATTACTTAGCTGCTTTTTTCTTGCCATAATACAAATTCTAACAGTCTATTCAGTAGAACTATCAGCTGTGTATTCACCTGATTTCTGCCCAACACAACTTATGGTCCCAACCCCATTTATAAGGCAAGAAATCCCACTTATTAAACCTGACAGGGCACACCTGTGAAGTGAAAACCATTTCAGGTGACTGCCTCTTGAAGCTCATCAAGAGAATGCCAAGAGTGTGCAAAGCAGTAATCAAAGCAAAAGGTGGCTACTTTGAAGAACCTAGAATATAAGACATATTTTCAGTTGTTTCACACGTTTTTGTTAAGTATATAATTCCACATGTGTTAATTCATAGTTTTGATGCCTTCAGTGTGAATCTACAATTTTCATAGTCATGAAAATACAGAAAACTCTTGGAATAAGAAGGTGTGTCCAAACTTTTGGTCTGTACTGTATATATATATATATATATATATATATATATATATATAATGTTTGTATGTACATATCAAATGGTTTCTTTTTATAGATGGAAGAGGGGTATCTCAGGTGGAGGAATTGATCGCAGTCCATGGAGAGGAGTTGATCATACCTTGTTGTTATCAACTAAAGACTTTGGAGGAAGCTCTACAAGTGACCTGGTATACTGGAGATATTGAAAGATATTCCTATATTGAAAAGCCTGTTTACACCAGGAACACAACACACGTAGCCGATACAGATCGATATTCATTGGTGAAGTTCCCTGAAGATATCTCCCTACGTATACACAGTGTTCAAAGAAGTGAATATTCCCGTTACTGTTGTCTTGTGACCACCAGTGATGGAACGATACAAAGCAAAACTAGTACAGAGCTGACCATTGCAGGTAAAGAAATTAATAGTAATTAATTTTAAATTTAATTTAAAGGAGTTCTCCAGGAATTAAGAAAATGAAAATACTTAAAGGGAACCTGTCATCTCCGAAACACCCCCTGAACTAGAGTAAGCGTTGTATAATGTAAGTGATGCTGAATCCGAACATGTAATTTTTATCTTCGTACTCACTTCCATTCTGACGCTGTGCTCCCACAAACCTGCAGTAAAATGCACTGAGAGGACTCCGGTGCTCACTCACATAATGGAGAGGACTCAAAGAAGAGTCCACTGAGTGCATTTTACTGCAGGTTTGTGGGAGCCCAGCGTCAGAATGGAAGTGAGTATGAAGATAAAACTTACATATTCTGATTCAGCATCACTTACACTAGACAACACTTACTCTAGTTCAGGGGGTGTTTCGGTGATGACAGGTTCCCTTTGAGTATCAAATATTACTTTATTATAAATATATTCCCAAATAATTATACTGACTTGTTTTGTCTGGGGAGCAATCATTAGGAGAAATAAAATGACTGCCGTCGTATTAATATACACAAAACTTGTCCTAATTACACAGGAGGACACTGAGCACTGACGTAAAAAGCTGCCTCATCATCCTTTGCTCTACTTGTCAGGGATTATGATTAGAGATGAGCGAGCATACTCGTCCGAGCTTGGTACTCGTTCGAGTATTAGGGTACTCGTAAGTACTCGCTGCTCGGACGAGTATCTCGCCATACTCGAGGAAATGGCAACTTCCGCAACGTGCTTTTTTGGCGCCTATAAACACAACCAATCACAAGCAAGGAGACTCTGCGGTACACCCAGCATCACGTGGGGCCCTTACTTGTCGATAGCAGGGGTTGGCTGGCCTGATCAGGTGACCCAGGAATATACTAGTGACTGGCCGCGGTGCTTGGCTCAGATGTCGTCTGGATGTCGTTAGGGATAGAGCTGCTGCCTTTCAGGGACAGTGTTAGGGCCTGAATTTAGTTCTCTGTTAGGCAGGGATCACCCACAAAGAACCCAACAGCCCTTCTAAGGGCTAGAAGAAATTTCTTTTTTGTCTCCTGGCTTGGCTGGCTGGCTGGCACTAGTAGTGCAGCTATCGCCATATATAACCCCTTTTTTTTATGTTATATCTCAGTGATACAAATCCATTGCACACAGCAGTGTGGAACCATTCTGTGTGTCACAGTTCAGCACATTCGCTCCCATCCGTATATACTGTCCAGGTGACGCTTTCTGTACGTCACAGAATACAACCAAGTCATTTGCTACCAATAACGTATACAGCTTGATCCCAAAAACTCTCTGTGCGACATTTGTCTGGGTCGCAGACTAAATAGCCATCGTTAACAGGGTGTCAGTCAGTCCTACCATAGTTCTTGCACGTCACGTTCCCAAAAAAAACAAAATATAAAAAAAAAATAAGTTTTTCTGATGTTTTAGCTCAGTGATACAAATCCATTTTACTCAGCTGCGTGTAACCTTTCTGTGTGTCACAGTTCAGCACATTCGCTCCCATCCGTATATACTGTCCAGGTGACACTTTCTGTACATCACACAATACAACCAAGTCATTTGCTACCAATATCATCTACAGCTTGATCCAGAAAACTCTCTGTGCGACATTTCTCTGGGTCGCAGACTAAATAGCCACCGTTCACAGGGTGTCAGTCAGTTCTACCATATTTCCTGCACGTCACGTTCCCAAAAAAACAAAATATAAAAAAAAAAAATTATTAGTTCAGTTGTTTTAGCTCAGTGATACAAATCCATTTTACTCAGCTGCGTGTAACCTTTCTGTGTGTCACAGTTCCACACATTCGCTCCCATCCGTATATACTGTCCAGGTGACACTTTCTGTACGTCACAGAATACAACCAAGTCATTTGCTACCAATAACATCTACAGCTTGATCCCAAAAACTCTCTGTGCGACTTTTGTCTGAGTCGCAGTCTAAATAGCCACCGTTAACAGGGTGTCAGTCAGTTCTACCATAGTTCCTGCACGTCACGTTCCCAAAAAAAACAAAATTTAAAAAAAATATAAAAAACAAAATATAAAAAAATAAGTTTTTCAGTTGTTTTAGCTCAGTGATACAAATCCATTTTACTCAGCTGCGTGTAACCTTTCTGTGTGTCACAGTTCAGCACACTCGCTTCAATCCGTATATACTGTCCAGGTGACGCTTTCTGTACGTCAGAGAATACAACCAAGTCATTTGATACCAATATCATCTACCGCTTGATCCAGAACACTCTCTGTGCGACATTTGTCTGGGTCGCAGTCTAAATAGCCACCGTTAACAGGGTGTCAGTCAGTTCTACCATAGTTTCTGCACGTCACATTCCCAAAAAAACAAAATAAAAAAAAAATAGAAAAAACAAAATAGAAAAAAAAAAAAGTTTTTCTGTTGTTTTAGCTCAGTGACACAAATCCATTTTACTCAGCTGCGTGTAACCTTTCTGTGTGTCACAGTTCAGCACACTCGCTCCAATCCGTATAATCTGTCCAGGTGACACTTTCTGTACGTCACTTAATTCTACCAGACTGAACAAGTTTGTGGGTTTCAGTACACCAGGCCTGTGTAATTTTTTTTTTTTTTTATCATACACCTATATACAAAAAATGTTGAACCCCAGGGCTAAGGGTCGAGGGCGAGGGCGTGGGCGTGGGCATTCAATTACTGCAGGGGGCAGAGGCCGTGGTCCTGGGCAGGGTGAGACAGTACTTGCTGATGAGGGAGCAGGGGAATTCCGCAGAGCTACACTCCCTAGCTTCATGTCTCAACTTACAGGGACACGTGGTAGAGGACTGTTGAAACCACAACAGTGCGAACAGCTGATCTCGTGGATTGCGGACAATGCTTCAAGTAATTTGTCCACCAGTCAGTCTTCCACGCAGTCCACCCACGTTACCCAAGGGAGCACTCCTATGGCTCCTCCACCTCAACCTCCTTCCCCCCAGTCTGCCACCTCCCAGGAAAATTTGGAATGCGATCCGGCATACTCTGAGGAACTGTTTTCTGGACCCTTTCCCAGAGTCACAAACCACTTCTCAGGTTGCTGCTGACCTCGTTCCCGATGCCCAAGTTTTCCAACTGTCGCAGTCTTTGGGTGATGATGATGATGACAATGTTGAGTTAGTGGAAGAAGTTTGTAAAGAGGTGTCGGACGATGAGGAGACACGGTTGTCAGACAGTGGTGAAGTTGTTGTTAGGGGAGGAATTCCGAGGGGGGAGCAGACTGAGGAATCGGAGGATGACGAGGTGACTGACCCAAGCTGGGTTGATATGCCGAGTGAAGACAGTGCTTCTGAGGCGGAGGCGAGTGCTTCACCAGAACAGGTTGTAAGAGGCAGTGGTGTGGCCAGAGGGAGAAGCAGGGCCAGAGCTGGTGCATCAGCAGCAACTGTTTCACGTAGTGAAGCTCCCGTGGCGAGGCCTAGATGTTCGCAAGTCTGGAGGTTCTTTAAAGAAAGTGAGGATGACTGATGGACTGTGGTGTGCAACCTGTGCCACACCAGGATCAGCAGGGGTGCCACCACTACTAGCCTAACCACCACCAGCATGCGCAGGCATATGAGTGCTAAACACCCCACTCAATGGAACCAAGGCCGTTCACCACCTCCTGCGGGTCACACCACTGCTCCTTCCCCTGTGTCACTCGCTGCCTCTGCTAGTCAACCCCCTGCGTCACTCGCTGCCTCTGCTAGTCAACCCCCTGCCCAGGACCCCGGCACGAGCGCCTCCCACCGGAAAACCACACCTTCGCCTCCACGATCCTCCACAGTGTCCACCAACGTGTCCCAGTGCAGCGTTCAGCTGTCTTTACAGCAGACGCTGGAGCGCAAGAGGAAATACAGTTCCACCCACCCACATGCCCAAGCCCTCAACGTCCACATCTCCAAATTGCTTAGCCTGGAGATGCTGCCCTATAGGCTGGTAGAGACCGAGGCCTTTCGAAATCTCATGGCGGTGGCTGCCCCTCGGTATTCCGTCCCAAGCCGCCACTATTTTTCCCGATGTGCCGTCCCAGCCCTACACCAGCACGTGTCACAGAACATCATCCGTGCCCTGACCAACACTGTTTCTGAGAAGGTCCACCTAACCACGGACACGTGGACAAGTGCTGCCGGGCAGGGACACTATATCTCACTGACGGCACATTGGGTTAACTTGGTGGAGGCTGGGACCGAGAATGACCCTGGGGCCGCTCATGTACTGCCCACACCGAGGATTGCGGGGCCTACCTCGGTCACGGTCTCTCAGACGTACTATGCCTCCTCCTCCTCCTCCGACCCCTCCTCCTCCACCACCGAATTACCATCCGTGGGCACGGTGCCTTCAGTCGGTAGCTCTAGGCGCAGCAGTAGTGCCGTGACTAAGCGCCAGCAGGCGGTGCTCAAACTGCTGAGCTTAGGTGGCAAAAGGCACACCGCCCAAGAGCTGTTACAGGGCATCACGGTGCAGACCGATGTGTGGCTGGCACCGCTGAACCTCAAGCCAGGCATGGTTGTGTGTGACAACGGGCGTAACCTGGTGGCGGCTCTGCAACTCTTCAGACTGACACATGTGCCATGCCTGGCCCACGTGTTTAATCTAATAGTTCAGCGGTTCCACAAGACATACCCCAATCTGTCTGATTTGCTCACCAAGGTGCGCCGCATCTGTGCGCATTTCCGCAAGTCGACCACAGATGCTGCCACTCTCAGGGCAGCGCAGCGCCGCCTACAACTGCCCGCTCACCGACTGTTGAGCGACGTGCCCACGAGATGGAATTCCACATTAAACATGTTATCCAGAGTTTACCAGCAGCGCAGAGCGATTGTAGACTGCCAGATGTCATCTTTCACCAGAAGTGATTGTCAGGTCAGTCAGATTCCTCAAGTCTACAATGAGGAGTGGACGTGGATGTCTGATATCTGCCAGGTGTTGACCAACTTTGAGGAGTCAACACAGATGGTCAGCGGCGATGCCGCCATTATCAGCCTCACCATCCCGCTGCTTTGCCTGTTGAAAAACTCACTGCTCAGCATCAAGTCGGATGCTTTGCGCTTGTCACAAGAGACGGTGGAGGAAGATACGTTGCTTGATAGCCAGAGCACCCTCCGGTCTGTTTCTCAGCGCGTATCGGAGGAGGGGGATGAGGATGAGGAGGAAGAGGAGGAGAATGTAGGCGAGACAGTAGAGGGTACCAGTGCTCAGTCCTTAACTCTTGAGCTTGTATGGGCTGAAGAGGAGGACTTGGAGGAGGAGGAGGAGGAGGAGGAGGAAATGGAGAGTCAGGCCAGTGAGGAGAGGGAATTCTTGCGTGTTGGGACTCTGGCGCACATGGCAGACTTCATGTTAGGCTACCTATCCCGTGACCCTCGCGTTAGAAGAATTTTTTCAAACACCGATTACTGGGTGTTCACTCTCCTGGACCCACGGTACAAGCAGAACCTTTCCACTCTCATCCCTGCAGAGGAAAGGAGTATGAGAGTGAATAGTTATCAACAGGCCCTGGTGCACAAGCTGAAACAATTCTTCCCATCTGACGCCGCTAGCGGCAGAGGGCATGGTTCTGTGGGCCAAGTAGCGGGGGAGAGGAGGCGAGCAGGCAGCTTGTCCAGCACTGGCAGGGGAACGCTCTCCAAGGCTTTTGCCACTTTTATGTCACCCCAGCAAGACATTGTCACCTGTCCCCAGTCTAGGCAGAGTAGGGGGGAGCTGTACAGAAAGATGGTGAGGGAGTACCTAGCTGACCATACCAACGTCCGTAGCGATCACTCTGCTCCATACAACTACTGGGTTTCAAAGCTGGACACGTGGCCTGAACTGGCGCTGTACGCCTTGAAGGTGCTGGCCTGCCCTGCCGCTAGCGTGCTGTCAGAGCGGGTATTCAGTGCAGCTGGTGGCGTCATCACCGATAAGCGTACACGCCTGTCAACTGACAGCGCTGACAGGCTGACGCTTATTAAAATGAACAAAGCCTGGATTTCACCGGAATTCAAATCAAAAGAAAGCAGCTAAAGATTAGATTACTTATGTATCCGATTTCTCTTCTCTACTCCTCCTCCTACTCCTCCTACTCCTCCATATCGTCTTTGCCTAACGCTGACCCAAAAAACGCCATTT
This sequence comes from Rhinella marina, assembly GCA_900303285.1. Taxonomy (NCBI): domain Eukaryota; kingdom Metazoa; phylum Chordata; class Amphibia; order Anura; family Bufonidae; genus Rhinella; species Rhinella marina. Next base: position 14,028 of record ONZH01010475.1, on the reverse strand, counting down.
TTTAGAGGTCCAATTGGCACTCTTTTAGCACAATTTTTCTGGAGGGCCTCCTACAGGCCCTCTATTCAAACAATTTTTCCAGAGGTCCACCTACAGGCCCTCTCTTCAAACAATTTTTCAGGAGGGCCCCCTACAGGCCCTCTATTCAAACAATTTTTCCAGAGGTCCACCTACAGGCCCTCTCTTCAAACAATTTTTCAGGAGGGCCCCCTACAGGCCTTCTATTCAAACAATTTTTCCAGAGGTCCACCTACAGGCCCTCTCTCCAAACAATTTTTCCGGAGATCCACCTACAGGCCCTCTCTCCAATTCCAGTTTCCAGTTTTATTTGCGCAAACTGCATACATTTTTATTTTTGGGGATAGGTGTGAAAAATAATATTACTTGCTAATCTATATTGCCCAACATTGGCTACGGTAGCAAGTAGAAGACCAAACACATGCTGCCCACAGGGTTCCGCAAATTCCTGGTCCACCCGCAAATTCCTTGTCCACAATGTCAAGGAGGTTGAGGTTCTGTGGATGAGCAACAAGTCCTTCTGTACTGAAATCGCCGACAAAGTCTCCATCTAAGAAGCTACAGACCATTGTGGAGAGAGCGGCACAGCTCGCCATCAAAGTGAGGAACCCCAATGCCAGACTCCGCAGAGAAGATAACGAATAAATATCTCTGTGGTTATTTTTGCTAAATAAAAGTTAAATAAAGCCCCCAAAAAATTAATCTGTTCCTGTGCCTGATCCACCCAAGTTGAATCTGTCCCATCATGAGAAATTCCCCCCCAAGGAGTCCCCACTGTAACTTGCTTCTCATACAACTACCTCACTCCCCGACACCTGTGTCTCACCATTGTCCACCACCTCCTCAGACAACACTGGTAAATCCCCACTGTCAGCACACGGAAACAGCAAAAGGTCTTGCGAATTGAGGCAGAGAATGTTCTGGTATAGCACATCAGAGAAGGGGTGACTATGGGGTTCCAGGGAGTACGTGACCACATGCAATCTCCATCTAAAAAGTCATGCCACACTTGATCAATCTCATAATTTTCGACTGTACCGGTTGATGCTAAATTTTTAAGTTGGGGTCCTGTGTCGTCAATCTAAGTACATCCGGCTGTTGTCACCACCACACATGCTAGCCCAGGGGGCACTCCTCTGGCTCTTCCAGCGAAACCTCCTTCCCTCCAGCCTGCCCCCCCCCCCCCCACCTACAGGCCCTCTCTCCAAACAATTTACGTCTTTGTCCTATCTTTCTCTCTCTCCAAACCATTTTTACGGATAGCTGCCATATACGGTTTGAAACTTAGTAGTATACATACCACAGTTGATCAATCTCATAATTTACGACTGTACCGGTTGATGCTAAATTTTTAAGTTGGGGTCCTGCGTTGTCATTCGAAGTACATCCGGCTGTTATCACCACCACACACGCTAGCCCAGGGGGCACTCCTCTGGCTCTTCCAACGAAACCTCCTTCCCCCCACCTACAGGCCCTCTCTCCATACTATTTACCCGGATAGGGGACGTATTAGATATTGTACTGATGTTTTTTGTTTTTCTTCTTTTAATTGCCTCCTGACCTGTGATAGGCAGAGCATGGACACATCCCCTTAGCTGCAGTCGGAAAGACACTCCCCTGGCCAGAGCAAGCTCTTTTTCTGTTTTCCGTGTTCGAAAAATTCATTAAATATAGGTTCCCAAGATAGGGGACATATACGGTATTAAACTGAGAAGAATCGATACCATACAGGTTAAAGCAACAGTTTTCCCAAATCCATTCCGGCTGTTGTCACCACCACACACGCTAGCCCAGGGGGCACTCCTCTGGCTCTTCCACCGAAACCTCCTTGCCCCCCAACCTACAGGCCCTCTCTCCAAACAATTTACTCCTGGTAGGGGGACGTGTTAGATATTGTACTGATTCTGAATTGCCTCCTGCAATAGACAGGCATCGAACCCAGATCAACTGCTTGGGAAGTAGCTATTCTCACCACTATACCACCAGCAGGCACAGCAACTGATAAGAACAGATACTAAACTTGATGTTAGCTGCAGTGCCAGCATGAGCAGTGGTGTCACCTGCAGGCGGTGATGGACCTTCGTTGCACCTAGTTGGGTGCTTCCCTAACATGTGATGGGTATTTGCCTCGCCTTTCTTGGTCTGGGTGAGCACAATTGCCATGAGGGTAACCACCAGGCTGTTGCAGGAGAATTTGGGGTAATGGTGGGATTAGGCAGCCTCAGAGGCATCCATGCATGCTGCCCCTGCTGTTTCCTGTCCATTTCCGTGGTGTTTCCATCATTTTCTGAGGTTTCCAGGTTTTCACCCAGCCTTCCCTAGGCAGAGCCTTGGTCCCCCGCAAAAATGCTCGAGTCTCCCATTGACTTCAATGGGGTTCGTTATTCGAAACGAGCACCTGAGCATCAGGAAAAGTTCGACTCGATTAACGAGCACCCGAGCATTTTAGTGCTCACTCATCTTTAATTATGATCCTGAATACAGCTGATAAGATCTTGAGCTAAATCTCCAGTCCAGGAGGACACACGAATTACAGAGAGTAGGTGGGGATGTGGCTGATGAGCAGCAACTCTTATATGCAACTCATGTCTCCATTACCACAGCCCTACATTACCACATTCTGTACTGTCCGTCCTCTCTGTACCTCATGTCTCCTCGTGAACTCAATTCCGACACAGATTTAGCTGAAGAGCCTGTCATCTGTATTCAGGTTCATAATCCCTGACAAGCAGAGCAGAGAGGAGGATGAGGCAGCTCTTTACCTCAGTGTTGTGAAGTAACTTGTCCTGCTGTGTGATTAGGACAGGTTTTGTATGTACTAATAGGACAGCGGCCATTTTATTTCTCCTAATGATTGCTCCCTAGACAAAACGAACCATGATAACTAATGAAAGTATTTGGGAATATATTTATAATAAGGTAATATTTAAGTATTTTCATTTTCTTAATTCCCGGAGAACCCCTTTAAGAATTAAAAGTATTTCTTCTGTCTTGGTGTAAATAAACACTTCATGCACATTGTAGCAGAATTCCTCTTCACAGATCCAGGTTCAATCAGGTTCCTAACTCTTTAACCCTTACACTACGGCGCTGGAGCGATGTGGGAGCATGACATTCAAACAGCGTTTCAAACAGCAGAGACTTGCCGCTACTTACCAATATCAGCGATCGGTAATTTAAGGTATTAGATGCCGTGATCACGTGAGATCACGGTATCTAATAGCGTTAATACACGGAATCGAGCGCTTCCGAGTGTTGTGCAGACACGCCGTGGTGGTCAATCGGGGTGTCTGCACTCGATCTGAAAGCTATAAACCTCGCTGATGAGGTTTACAGCTTTCAATATGCAATTCTTATTTTGGCCACCAGATGGCAGGCCTGGATAAGAGATGAGCAAAGGGGACTTAAAAAGGGGACTGAGTTTTAAAAATCCCTGATTGCTCAAAATGAAAAATTTAAAAACATTATAAATATATGGTCATATATGATCCTTAAAATAATTACAAAAAAATTTAAAAAATGTTAAAAAAATATATAAAAATAAAAAAATAAAAGTTTAAATCACCCCCCTTTCCGTATAATAAAAAAATAAATACCTAAATAACAATAAATATAAACATCATGGGTATCACCGCGACCGAAAACGCCCATACTTTTAAAATATTTAAAAAAAATTCCTATACGGAGAATTGCGTGACGGAAAAAAGGGTCAAAATAGCCGATTTGCCATTTTTCACTACTTCTCTTACCCAAAAAAATGTAATAAAATGTGATCAAAAAGTCACGCACACTCCAAAATGGTATCAATTAAAACCATCGATTGTCCCTCAAAAAATAAGCCCCTAAACAGCTCAGTGGATGTAACGAAAAAAAAAGTTATGGGGGTCGGAATATGACGAAGTAAAAAAACAATTTTTTTTTTCAAAGTTTAAATTTAATTTTACACTATTTAAACATAACAAACCTACACATATGGTGTATCGTTGTAATCATATTGACTAGTGATGATCAAGCACCCAGGTGCTCGAATGCTCGGGGGCTCTGGCGAGCACTCAGGGGTGCTCAAGTGCTCGGCCGAGCACCCGAGCATAATTGAAGTCTATGGGAGTAAACCAGGCACCCCCTGCTCGGAAGAGCCTGGTTTACACAAGTGCTCAAAATTTAAAAAAAAAGTACAAAGACAGACACACAGAGACACTACTTACCTTCCCTGGCAGCTCCCTCCTCCTGTCCAGCAGGAAGACGGTGTGCATGCTGGATGGGAGGAATTACTACAAAGAAGAAGCCTGAGGAGGTAAGTGGTCTGTGTTTGTTTGTTTTCTATTTTTCAGGATCGTGAATGCAGAGGACTACGTCAGATTCGGTGGATTACGTCGGACCAGCTTTTTTATTTTTTAAATAAAATGGTCAAACAGGGGTCTGGGGGAGTATTTATTTCAATAAAATATTTTATAACAGTGTGTGTGTTTTTTTTACAACATTGCAGTTTTAGTAATCACGGCTATCTACAGAGGGCCCTGATGACTAATAGTGGGCTTAATGCTTTCCGGTATGGCCAGCACTAACTCCAACATCTATTACCTCGGCACCGACCCCCAACAGGGGTATCGGGAAGAGCCAGGTACCCGCAGGGCTGGGGTCCCCCCTTTTTTCCTTCTCCAGCCAGATACAACCAGCAGCGGCAGCGGCAGGGTGGGAAGGGACATGGTAATTAGCCCTTCCCAGCCTAACAGTAACAGCCTGCCGCTGCCCAAGAACCGGACCCTCGATTTTGAAGGTCCGGTCCTGTGGGTACCCGGCTCTTCCTGACACCCCTGGTGGCAGTGGGTGCCGGGGTAATAGATGTTGGGGTTAGTGCTGGCCATACCGGCAAGCACTAAGTCCAGTATTAGTAATCAGGGCCATCTGTAGATAGCCGTGATTACTAAAACTGCAATGTTGTAAAAAAAACGCACACACTTATAAAATATTTTATTGAAATAAATACTCCCCCAGACCCCTGTTTGACCATTTTATTTAAAAATAAAAAATCTGGTCCGACGTAATCCAACAAATCCGACGTAGTCCTCTGAATTCACGATCCTGAAAAATAGAGAACAAACACAAACCACTTACCTCCTCCTCAGGCTTCTTCTCCTCAGCAGCGGAGCCTCTTCCTTACATTGCACCCTCTGCTGGTGAATGAAAAAAATTACACCTTGAATTCTTCAATGAAAAAAAAAACGTGATAGGTGACGGATCCGTCATGAACTCCATTGAAAGTCAATAGAGGACGGATCCATTTACCATTGTGTCACACTAAACTGATCTGTCTATTGACTTGCATTGGGGTCATAACGGATCCGTCTTGGTGCGGGGAAGGGGACTCGAGCATTGCGCTCGAGTACACTCGTTGTTCGGCCTAGCATGATCGCTCAACACTAACACTGACCCATAAAAAGAAGGGCATGGGTCAGTTTTGCCGCAAACGGAACGCCGTGGGAACAAAACCCGTAAAACAGTGGAGGAATTGCATTTTTTAAAAATTCCCCCCTATTTGGAATTTTTTTACCGCTTCCTACAACATTTTATGCCATAATTAATAGTGGCATTAGGAAGTACAACTTGTCCCGTAAAAAATAAGCCCTCATACAGCTATGTGAACAAAAATATAAAAAAGTTAGGGCCCACAGAAAATAGGGAATGAAAAATGAAAACTCAAAATCGAAAAAACCTCCGGTATCCAAAGGGATAAAGGGGTTGTGCAGCCTGTTTATATGATAGTTCATCAATATCTGATCTGGCATCCCTTCGATCAGCTGCTTGAAGCGATACATCCTCTTCATTGCATTGCCACCGTCAAGTCTCGGTAGTGCAGTGTAATTACAAGTACTTGCTCCATTCACTTGAATGGAGTAAGCACTGTAATCGCACTATGCCACTGCTGCAAGGGAGAAAGACGGGCAGTGTAATGAAGAGGAAGCAGTGCTCACATGTAGTACCTCCTCTTCAAACAGCTTATCTATGGGGGCGCTAGGGGTCAGACCCTCGCAGATCACATATTCATGACTTTTCCTAGATATCCTAGACAGGTCATCAATATAAACAGGCAGCAAAACCCCTTAAAGCGGTTGTCTCACTTCGGTAAGTTGCATTTATTATGTAGAGAAAGTTAATACAAGGCACCTACTAATGTTTTATTATTGTCCATATTGCTTCCTTTGCTGGCTGGATTCATTTTTCCATCACATTATACACTGCTTGTTTCCATGGTTACATACCACCCTGCAATCCATCAGTGGTGGTTGTGCTTGTACACTACAGGAAAAAGCATCAGCCTCTCTGGTGGCCAGGATGATGGGAGCGCACATAGGCTAGTGTGTTTTCCTATTGTGGTGATATGTATAGTAAAGTGCACGGTAGCTGTATGGTGGGGGTGTGTATCTCACCCAGTTGTTCAGTTTAGCTGGGTGAGATAACTGAAATCCAGAAATGGTGCTGCTTCAGCAAAGCATAGCTTTCTGGAGATTTTGTTTAAAGTGACATGGGCTGGATTTCTTGGACTTGGAGACAGGTTGGTAGTGGGAGTCTTCCAGTCCACACCCTTCCACTACAGGTTTTGTGGTTAGCTGAGGAGATTGCAGGTGAGGCCTGCTATAGTTATCACGGAGGGATAAAACGACCCTCTGTGAGAGTGAATTGGGAGAGAGAGGGCCCCATGGAACAGACCTAGAGAGGGCCCGTGTGGTCCCGGGTTGGGGGGCCACAAGGCTGAGGAAGCCTGTGAGGAAGATAGAGGCTGAGGAAGCCTGAGAGGTTGAAACCTGCAGAGGCTCTGTGTGGCCTCAGCCAGGAGGGTTGAGGGGCCATAAAGCTTTGTATAGCCTAAAGTTTGGGGGGCTCAGCGACGCCTATGGTTAGAGGGTCGTACAGTCAGAGTCAGGAGGACTACTGGACTATCCCCCCCCCAAAGGTGATGGTGAGGTCACAGCCTGGAGGCTACTGGACAGTACGGCTGAGGAAGCCGCATTTAGAGATGTGTGTGCATGGCGTTTTTCTAGGTGAGCTAGAGAACCAATTGTATGTTAGTTAGAGTCCAGACGGGCAGATGTTTGTTTGGCTATGCTTTTGTGCTGGTGTCTAAGTGTAAAATAAAGCACAAATGGACTTGAAAACACCCTATTGTCGGAAGATTTGTGGTTGCTACCCCCGAGAGAGCAAGCGATCCCTTAAACTATATTGTAATAACAATATATTAGTAAGTGGCTTGTAGTAACTTTCTCTACATGTTAGATGCCACTTACTGAAGTGAGACAACCCTTTTAAGGATGTTGCCTATATTAGCCTTTAGAACACAGCCCTATTTCTCAAATGTGACATGTATCACGTTATTTGACAATAATTAGAGATGAGCGAATTGTTCAAAAATTCGATTCGGCTGGTTCGACAAATTTTCTAAAAAGATTTGCTTCGATCCGAATAAATTTGTGGCAAATCGCGTTAAAAAACGGCTACTTCTGGGCTGCATAGAGCCTGGATAGTGGTGTAGAACACTGTGCCTTGCAGTAAAACGCATAGGGAGTCTACTGTGGTAGTGAAAGAATACTGTGAGCCAGTGTGACACGCAAATAACAGGCTTCTTAGAATCGCTGCACACTTTTATGTATTTGGGCAGTTAAGAGGCCACAACTCACCAAATAACTCAAGCCTGAGCTCAGCCTTACAGGTCAATGTTAGCGCCAGCTATAAAGAATCGTGCAGAGGCCCAAGATCCTACTAGAGCACCAAAAGCACACGTATTAACACCAATTCACTGATTCCACATACATTTTGACAGAACCTGTTCTATTACACGCTTATACAAGCAGAGCCCCCCAGACAGCGTGGAGATGGCAGTGGCAGCAGCATCAGCAGACTATAGAGTGGCACAACGACAGTGTGGCCTGGTGGCAGCAGCATGAGTAGGCTACAGAGTGGCAGAATGACAGACTCTGGAGGTGGCAGCAGCAGTGGAAGTAGTAGTACAATTTGGAGGCCACAGAGTGGCACAATTACATAATTTTGACATAGCGGCAGCTAGGAGATGGGATGTGGAGTCAGTGGCGGCAGCATCATCAGGCTGGAGAGTGGCATGGTGACATATCTTGAAGAGCAGACCATAAAAAAGATCAACTGTAGTATATGTTCTTATCAGTATCAGGGCTGGTTATGCCAGCGGATGGGAACGTAAGACAGAGGAGGTGCAGTGAAGGCTCCAGCTTTGCCTCAACTGTGGCAAACTGTCAGTATTGACACAGTATGCCAAGAAAGCTCGGAGTTCCATCTTGAGATCGAGCTGGCGGTCTGCAGGGAGCTGAGCTACCACCTGTGGGAGCCCCTGCCTCTCGCCTCCCCCATGCTCATTGCTAAGTGTCCCGGGGGCCGGAATCATTTACTTTTAAAAATTTGAGTGTTCAAAACAAACAGGGTTTCCTGTATACTTGAGCTATGAATAATGGAATAGGACTACAGAACGTACCAAAAATTTACGAGTGACATGCTGCTGCCGAGCAGGAGGTCCAAAATATTCTAATTAATTTACTAGGCCACCGAGTGGCACCGTAACAGCAGCTGCAAGAGTCAGCAGTCGGACAAATTTACTAGGCCAACGAGTGGCACCATAACACCAGCAGCAAGAGGCAGCAGCAGTCGGACAAATTTACTAGGCCAATGAGTAGCATCGTAACAGCAGCTGCAAGAGGCAGCAGCAGTCGAATACATTTACTAGGCCAACAAGTGGCACCGTAACACCAGCAGCAAGAGGCAGCAGCAGTCGGACAAATTTACTAGGCCAACGAGTGGCACCATAACAGCAGCTGCAAGAGGCAGCAGCAGTCGAATACATTTACTAGGCCAATGAGTGGCACAGTAACAGAAGCTGCAAGAGGCAGCAGCAGTCGGACAAATTTACTAGGCCATCGAGTGGCACCATAACAGCATCTGCAAGAGGCAGCAGTCGAATACATTTACTAGGCCAACGAGTGGCACCGTAAAAGCAGCTGCAAGAGGCAGCAGCAATCGAATACATTTACTAAGCCAACGAGCGGCACCGTAATAGCAGCTGCAAGAGGCAGCAGCAGTCGGACAAATTTACTAGGCCAACGAGTGGCACCGTAATAGCATCTGCAAGAGGCAGCAGTGGAATACATTTCAAGGCCACAGAGTGGGAGAGGCAGCAGGAGTGGTACTAATTTTAATGAGACAGACTGGCACAGTGACATACCCTGGGAGAGGCAGCAGCAGTCATAAAAATTTAAATGCAACATACCGTAGAGTGGCACAATTACTTGTTTATTATTGGGAACAAGCCCAGAACCACGTCTTAACTCTTTTTTGGGCAATTAAACTTCACTGACTACGTTAGCACAATATCACGCTTTTCTGTTTGGATGGTGAATGACGCCAAAACTACCTAGTTAAAATGAACAACCGCAAAAAACGTATTAACTGTTTTCTGCCCAATTGAACTTCGCCGAGGAAGTTTGATTTTTTTTTTTTACCCAACACAACACCAAAGATAACTTTTTTTTCCCTCTATATATGTACCCCAAACAAAGCTCTGACCCTCTTACTGCACTGCAACAAGGAACACTAGTGGTGCTTCTTTGAATAAAGCACCCCAATACAGCCTTTAGAACAGAGTGCCCCAAACCCCTATGCCCACTGCTGCACAGTGTACCAGAATAGCGATTTCACTGCCTGATTTTCTGTCTAGAAATCGTCCCGCTCCTATCCCTGCAATTCAGATTATCTATCCCTGATCTCCTCATTGCTTTTCTTTAGTTTTTCTTTCATTTGCCCTATCTCTCCTGATGTCTGTCTCTGGTCTAATATCAATAGCAAATGGCGGATTCCGGCGCTGCAGAGCTATTTATAGGGCTGTGACATCACAGGACCTGGCTGGCTGCTAATTGGATACATGTCTGCATGTGATCGCATTGTGGGTGTTTACTTATTTGTCCCAGAAATCCTTCCCCCGTACTACGAATCGCCATGAAATTCGTTTTCATGGCGAATCTAATTTTCCATGAAATTTGTATCAAATTCCACTTCCTCAGCTTCGATTCGCTCATCTCTAACAATAATTTTGGAACACCTTTACCTACCCATGTGATTCTGAGGTTCTTTTCCCATGACCCATTGTACATCATGATAGTGGTAAATTTTGGTTGATATATTTTGAGTTTATGAAAAAAATAAAAATTAACAGAAAATTTGGAAATATTGTCAATTTCCAAAATTGTAAGGTGTAAAGGCATACCGCAAACTAATTACAATGAATCTCTCATGACCTATGTGCAGTAGCACTTTTTTCTATATTGAGCCTGTATCTCTACTACCTTTTCTGACACCAGTTTGAAAAAGGCTTTAAGTAGCCGAAACGTAACTAAGAACTTGCCGCAGTCGAGCAATAAAAATTACATCCCAAGCTAGAAATTACATTTTTGTTTCTTCTTTTTCCTGGAGTTGTTATACTACTAAATGAGGTGGGAACCCAACTTCAGTGAATCCATCCTTAAGAAGGGCAGAGTGTCGAAAATGCCGACAACATACTTTTGTTCATTACTAATGCAGAGAAAGCTTTATCTACTATTTTACAAAATTACGGACGTATCTCCAACTTTAATATAAACGCTAACAAGTCTGAAGCCTTAGGTTTAAATATAGAGAACTCGGTTAAAACTTACCTTCAATCAGAATTTCCCTTTCCATGGCCCTCTACCTATATCACATACTTGGGTTTAAAAATCAGTTCCAATTGGAAGGATTTATACACCCTCAATTACGCGACGATCCCCAAATCCTTTCAGTCTATACTGGACTCGTGGACAGTCCTCTTTCTCTCTTGGATGGGCCGCAAAAACCTGATCAAGTCCATACTCCTACCTAAACTCCTTTACTTATTCCAGACCCTACCTATCCCCATACCTTCAGCCTTCTTTACTAATATCAGGAAGGTTGTCAATCGGTATTTATGGTCGAACAAAAGACCACGCCTAAGTAATGACCTTCTCACACAACATAAATCGAGAGGAGGCATGGCACTTCCAGACTGGAGGCTTTACCATGAAGCGGTACATCTCACCAGAATAATACACTGGGCCAGAGAAGATGATAGTAAACTATGGATCACTTTAGAAGCCCATCAAACATCCCAACCCTTGCGCTCTCTGCTTTGGCATCAAGAGTCCTCTTCCCCTACCTGCTTCACAGATAATGTGGTGGTGCAGACCTCGCTCAGGGTGTGGAGTAAATATAGAGATAAGCTGAGTCCTTCTCCGTCTCCACTGATCTCGCTCGCTGATATTCCTGACTTATACCTCCCTAAACACTCAGGTGTTCTTCCAAAGGACTTGGAAATCTCAAATATTCCACTAGCTGCGTTAGTGGACGTGGAAGATGGTCCTGACCCTTTAGACTCCGTTCCAATACACTCCCTCCAGAAAGCACATATTCGCCTCTTCTCAAGCCAATATCTCAAATCAGCAGATATCACAAGAGATCTCACTAATTGGGAGAAACTAATATCGGTAAGAGCCCCCCCCAAACATCTTCTCTCTCAGATATACCTCACTTTACAAACCATTAAATTTCACAAAGATAGACAATACATCGATGCTTGGAGTAAGGATTTTAATACTACATGGACAGAAACTGAGATTAAACAAATTTACTCTAAATCACATGGAGCTTCTCGCTGCACGCGTCTTCAAGAAAACTCTTTCAAGCTCATCTCCAGGTGGTACCTCACACCAGTCCGCCTTAAACAGATGAAATGTATTTCTTCTGATGTATGCTGGAAATGTGCACAGGAGCGCGGTTCCTACTTACATATGTGGTGGTCCTGCCCCCGTGTTACAGGGGTTCTGGAAAGAAGTATTGTATAATATCATATCTATTTGTTCCCTGAAAGAGCCCCCCATCCCCATAGCTATCTTTCTACACATCAGACTACCTCCCTTACCAAATCCCAAGCAGAAATTATTCCACCTCTTGACATCCGCTGCAAAAACACTCATTCTACAACATTGGAACCGACGCTCCTCACCTACAATTGCCCAATGGTTGTTAAAAGTGGACCATATCTTTCACATGGAGGAACTATCGGCCTGGGAGAACAGAACCCATCATAATTTCCTGAAACTGTGGGAGGCCTGGATCTCCCATCAGAAGTCACAATCGTGCATTGAGAGTTTATCAGAAGTTAGTAAGGATATATGAATGACTATTCCTTCTAAGGTGGATCATATGAGGTGTGTGTTTTCCATTCAGAAACCCCCCTCCCTTCATTCTACCCATTTTCTACCCATTTCATTTCCCCCCTCTACTATTTCATTCTTGGTTTCATTTGTATATTGTATTCAGCAATATAGTTGAACTTTCTCGGTCTTTTGAAAGCAGCTGTACCAGCTAATTTTGCAAATATTTTAATGTTTTCTTGTCACTCATCTATTGCATTAAGCCATAATGTGATTCTTTCCTGATATATTATGTGACACTGTTCCTTTCATGTGAAAAAATCTTCATTAAAAAGAAATTTGAAAAGAAAAAGAAGGGCAGAGTGTGACTAAGGCCCCATTCACACGACCGTATGTTTCTTTCCGCATCTCTCCGCATTTTTGCGGATCGATGCGGAAAGGTACGGACCCCATTCATTTCCCCATAGGAATGAATGGGGTCTTCTCTTTTTCTCTCCTCTACTAAATAAAATCTCAAGATTTTAACAAATCAACATTTCTTAAAAATTAAAGGGGTCCTCCGGGCAAAACTTTTTTTTTTGCCATGGCAAAGATCACCTGTGGAAGGAAGGTTATTGCTTATAAACCTTCCACAGCACTTACCTTCCACAAGATCTGGATGCAAGGTTATTCAAGCAAAACTGTTGAACTTTACCAAGTCTGGACTCAACTTATTCTCTATCAACAACAGCTCTCTTCTTTGAATGCTGCGGAGTCTAACCCTGGGGAGCCACAGTATCCAGGTAGCAGCACCATGACACAAATTATTCAGGCCACATCACCACTGGGACCTGATCAGCCCCGGGGGCGGCACGTTACACAGGTCACATGATTGGGGATGCCTCATTTGACCTGCAAGTGCAGCCTATTTGAACAGACAACTTCTATCCACGGTTGCTTGTGAATAAGGTCTTCTATACCTCACTAGGCAGCAAATTTGGACTGCGCTTTTCTGGTTTTTGGATCTTAGATTGTCCCTGAAGACCCTCGGCTTGGTTCTTTCTTCTGGTTTTACCTTGCCTTGGATTTGGATCTGCTTTTGTCTGACGTTTTGGACCCTGATGTTACCACTCATGTTTGACTTGATATTGCACTTCTCTTTGATTTCTGATTTTGCTTTGATTGCACTTTCCTGGTTTTGACCTTGTCTGTTCCACTTCACGTTTAGATCAGGTTCACATCACCTTTACGAATTCCGTTATTGTTTTCTGTTATAACATGATTATAATGGAAAATAATGAAATTCGTAAGATGGAATTCAAAATGGAAACCTTTAGAGGCTTTCAGTTTTGATCTGTCTATGGGCAAGATGAACGGATCCCTCTTACGAATTCTGTTATTTTCTGTTGTAACCATGTTATAACTGAAAGCAATAACGGAATTAATAATAGGGTTTCAAATATAAAAGGAGCAATTGGACAGCATTTGGGGCCAAAATATATACAGCAGGGAGTGCTGGAAAATAGGCTAACTAAATATATTGACTTCCTAGCCCCTACAACTTTCCATCTAAGGCCTTCAACTGTCTGTCTTGTGTGCCTACATGCTATGTCTGTGCTAGAAGCATCCTATCATCGGTGGCTCAGCTCATGATGGCGTCTTATACACATCACTAATCACAATCAGACGAGACAATGGTGTGGGAAGAAAGTCTGGAGCTATAAGTGAGGCTTTTGTGTTCTTTACTTTTACATTTTCTCTGTGATTTAGAGAAGTATAATATAAAAAAACAATGTATCCTAAATGTACAGTA
>ONZH01010474.1:0-46160 GCA_900303285.1 Rhinella marina | reverse complement strand
ACCGTGACCGAGTAGGCCCCGCAATCCTCGGTGTGGGCAGTACATGAGCGGCCCCAGGGTCATTCTCGGTCCCAGCCTCCACCAAGTTAACCCTATGTGCCGTCAGTGAGATATAGTGTCCCTGCCCGGCAGCACTTGTCCACGTGTCCGTGGTTAGGTGGACCTTCTCAGAAACAGCGTTGGTCAGGGCACGGATGATGTTCTCTGACACGTGCTGGTGTAGGGCTGGGACAGCACATTGGGAAAAATTGTGGCGGCTGGGGACCGAATACCAAGGGGCAGCCACCGCCATGAGATTGCGAAAGGCCTCGGTCTCTACCAGCCTATAGGGCAGCATCTCAAGGCTAAGCAATTTGGAGATGTGGACGTTGAGGGCTTGGGCATGTGGGTGGGTGGAACTGTATTTCCTCTTGCGCTCCAGCGTCTGCTGTAAAGACAGCTGAACGCTGCGCTTGGACACGTTGGTGGACACTGTGGAGGATCGTGGAGGCGAAGGTGTGGTTTTCCGGCGGGAGGCGCTCGTGCCGGGGTCCTGGGCAGGGGGTTGACTAGCAGAGGCAGCGAGTGACGCAGGGGGTTGACTAGCAGAGGCAGCGAGTGACACAGGGGAAGGAGCAGTGGTGTGACCCGCAGGAGGTGATGAACGGCCTTGGTTCCATTGAGTGGGGTGTTTAGCACTCATATGCCTGCGCATGCTGGTGGTGGTTAGGCTAGTAGTGGTGGCACCCCTGCTGATCCTGGTGTGGCACAGGTTGCACACCACAGTCCGTCGGTCATCCTCACTTTCTTTAAAGAACCTCCAGACTTGCGAACATCTAGGCCTCGCCACGGGAGCTTCACTATGTGAAACAGTTGCTGCTGATGCACCAGCTCTGGCCCTGCTTCTCCCTCTGGCCACACCACTGCCTCTTACAACCTGTTCTGGTGCAGCACTCACCTCCGCCTCAGAAGCACTGTCTTCACTCGGCATATCAACCCAGCTTGGGTCAGTCACCTCGTCATCCTCCGATTCCTCAGTCTGCTCCCCCCTCGGAATTCCTCCCCTAACAACAACTTCACCACTGTCTGACAACCGTGTCTCCTCATCGTCTGACACCTTTTTACACACTTCTTCCACTAAGTCAACATTGTCATCATCATCATCACCCACAGACTGCGACAGTTGGAAAACTTGGGCATCGGGAAAGAGGTCAGCAGCAACCTGAGAAGTGGTTTGTGACTCTGGGAAGGGTCCAGAAAACAGTTCCTCAGAGAATGCCGGATCGCAGTCCAAATTTTCCTGGGAGGGGGCAGACTGGGGGGAAGGAGGTTGAGGTGGAGGAGCCAGAGGAGTGCTCCCTTGGGTAACGTGGGTGGACTGCGTGGAAGACTGACTGGTGGACAAATTACTTGAAGCATTGTCCGCAATCCACGAGATCAGCTGTTCACACTGTTGTGGTTTCAACAGTCCTCTACCACGTGTCCCTGTAAGTTGAGACATGAAGCTAGGGAGTGTAGCTCTGCGGCGTTCCACAGCTCCCTCATCAGCCCGGTACTGTCTCACCCTGCCCAGGACCACGGCCTCTGCCCCCTGCAGTAATTGAATGCCCACGCCCACACCCACGCCCTCGTCCTCGACCCTTTGCCCTGGGGTTCAACATTTTCTGTATATAAGTGTATGATATAAAAAAAAAATAAAGTAAACGGGCCTGGTGTACTGAAACCCACAAACTTGTTCAGTCTGGTTTAATTAAGTGACGTACAGAAAGTGTCACCTGGACAGAATATACGGATTGGAGTGAGTGTGCTGAACTGTGACACACAGAAAGGTTACACGCAGCTGAGTAAAATGGATTTGTATCGCTGAGCTAAAACAACTAAAAAACTAATTTTTTTTTTTTATATTTTTTTTTAGTTTAGTTTTTTTGGGAACTTGACGTGCAGGAACTATCGGAGACCTAACTCACACCCTGTTAACGGTGGCTATTTAGACTGCGACCCAGACAAATGTCGCACAGAGATTTTTAGGATCAAGCTGTATACATGACAGGTAGCAAATGACTTGGTTGTATTCTGTGACGTACAGAAAGTGTCACCTGGACAGTATATACGGATTGGAGCGAGTATGCTGAACTGTGACACACAGAAAGGTTACACGCACCTGAGTAAAATGGATTTGTATCACTGAGCTAAAACAACTAAAAAAATAAATTTTTTTTATATATTTTTTTTAGTTTAGTTTTTTTGGGAACGTGACGTGCAGGAACTATCGGAGACCTAACTCACACCCTGTTAACGGTAGCTATTTAGACTGCGACCCAGACAAATGTTGCACAGAGATTTTTTGGATCAAGCTGTATACGTTATTGGTAGCAAATTACTTGGTTGTATTCTGTGACGTACAGAAAGTGTCACCTGGACAGTATATACGGATTGGAGCGAGTGTGCTGAACTGTGACACACAGAAAGGTTACACGCAGCTGAGTAAAATGGATTTGTATCACTGAGCTAAAACAACTAAAAAAAAATATTTTTTTTAATATTTTTTTTTAGTTTAGTTTTTTTTTGGAATGTGACGTGCAGAAACTATATATTTTGTTTTTTATATATTTTTTTTAATTTTGTTTTTTTTGGAACGTGACGTGCAGGAACTATTGGAGACCTAACTGACACCCTGTTAACGGTGGCTATTTAGACTGCGACCCAGACAAATGTCGCACAGAGATTTTTAGGATCAAGCTGTATACGTGACAGGTAGCAAATGACTTGGTTGTATTCTGTGACGTACAGAAAGTGTCACCTGGACAGTATATATGGATTGGAGTGAGTGTGCTGAACTGTGACACACAGAATGGTTCCACACTGCTGTGTGCAATGGATTTGTATCACTGAGATATAACATAAAAAAAAGGGTGTTATATATGGCGATAGCTGCACTACTAGTGCCAGCCAGCCAAGCCAGGAGACCAAAAAAAAAATGTCCTCTAGCCCTTAGAAGGGCTGTTGGGTTCTTTGTGGGTGATTCCTGCCTAACAGAGAACTAAATGCAGGCCCTAACACTGTCCCTGAAAGGCAGCAGCTCTATCCCTAACGACATCCAGACGGCATCTGAGCCGAGCACCGCGGCCAGTCAGTAGTATATTCCAGGGTCACCTGATCAGGCCAGCCAACCCCTGCTATCGACATGTAAGGGCCCCACGTGATGCTGGGTGTACCGTAGAGTCTCCTGGCTTGTGATTGGCTGTGTTTATAGGCGCCAAAAAAGCATGATGCGGAAGTTGCCATTTCCTCGAGTATGGCGAGATACTCGTCCGGGCAGCGAGCACTTACGAGTACCCTATTACTCGAACGAGCACCAAGCTCGGACGAGTATGCTCGCTCATCTCTATTCGTCATTATTATGTAAAGGTTATAACATAAAGAAACAGTATGAATACACACTGTCCAATAGCCAGAAGTCACATGAAATGTACAGATTTAGGCCATTTCAACATAAAATAACTCCAATAAGTATAGATCATTCAGACTTATACTTATTCGAGTTATTTTATGTAGAAATGCTCTTTCATGGGTCTATTGTATTCAGAATGAGTCCACATATGTGTCGAAAAGTACTGTATATTCTTTTTAAAGGCTCATTCAGACGACCGTATCCATTTATGTGGTCCGCAAATTGGGGATCCGCAAAACAAGGATACTGGGCTGTGTGTGTTCCGCTTTTGTGGACAGCCCTATGTTCTGTCTTGGAACAGAAGTATGGATGCAGACAGCACACGGTGTGTTGTCCACATCTTTTGTGGCCCCATTGAAATAAATGGGTCCAAATCTGTCCCTCAAAATTGTTGAACAGATGCGGACACAATTATTATACGGTCCTCCGAATGAGCTATAAACTGAATTTCTACCCTTAATCTAAATAGGTACACTATTTAGACAACAGTACTGATTCAGTTCTTAAAGATGACCTTTCCTGACATGTCTGTTTTACTTTATTGTGCAATAACGATTCCGGAGCATCTGTTCTCATAACTCTATGTTCTTTCCTTCCTCAGTTATTGCTCCTAGAAGTTTATTATCAATGAATCTACAAATGGGTGTTACCAGTTGGGGGAGGGGGGTGTCCCTGTATAATCTGACACTGTCCAATCAGTTCTGCCAGAGTCAGAATGTGCCGGGACATACCCTCAACTGAAAACACTCAGTTTCAGATTCATTAATAAACCCAAATCCCCAAACAAGTGCTGCTTTCAACTGGATGCATATCCTCAGAATGCAGCTCCAGCTGAAAACTACGGTGGAGCAGACAGCCTTTGGCTCCCTGCTGTACCATCTGCTCTTTTAAGCAACATGCTGCTTTAGGCCTGTAGCCTGCCAGAGGTCAGGTTCATGCAGAGGACATGAGCCTGCCCAATGACGTCACCGCATATCATCGCCTGCTGCGGGCTGAGGACTGCAGGATGAGGCAATGGATAGCTCGTCTAGCCACTTGTCCTGTGAATAGGGTTAGGTGAGTTTTAGGAGCATTACTACTGTATAGGGACCATTGGGGTCATTCTATTGTATGGGAACACATAAAAAGGCCATTATTACTGTATATGTGACAATGAGGGCATTACGCCAGAGTGACTACTGCAATGGGTTAATTGCTGTAACGTCATGTTATTGAGCTAAATGTTGTGATTTGTCATGTTTGTGGAATTAAAGGGGTTCTTTGGGAATGATTTTAAATGGCCACAAGCAATCTGTCCTAGAGCATGAGTAGGACTGCTTGCCTTCACTTGCAATGCTATCAAGGAGGGGGGGGGTGAGGGTAAAGTTTGGGGGCCTCACTACACACTACGCTCTGGCACTTGCATATACTGCATATTGGTGAGTTTTACTGTCAGACTTCTCAGCTATGATGTATATGATAAAGTCACGGCACTCAACAATTTAGTAGATGCAGTTTAAACGGAACGCTTTATTGTATTACCACATTGTGTACACATGGCCAACGTTTCGGTCCTCCCGGACCTTCATCACGGCCGTTGGTGCTGATCACAGAGCACCAAGTATATTCGAAAGGAGGAGTGCCAACCAGAGTGTTTAGTTTTCTCAGCTATGATGACATGTCATAGGCAGGATCACATCATTACCATCTATGGTAGAGCAGTGTTATGTGTAGTGAGGCCCCTCACCCCCTTAGGCAGCTGGGTAAGTAGAGGGCAACCTGCTCACATTGTAGGACAGGTTGCTGGTGGCCATTTTAAATAATTCCCGGAGAACCCCTTAAGGAAGTTCAGTGTAAGATAACTATTACTCTTGGAACAGGATGATTCTTCAAAGGGAGCACTTAAATTAGGTATCGTGATCATTACAAAATGAGCTCCTACAATTGTCTCTCTCCCCTGTCCCCTGGTCTATTTTGTATTGGTATGTATCTGATCAAGCTAAATATTGGTGCATGGCTGTTATAGATATGGCCTGTTCAAGTGAAACAGAGATGAGCCATAGTACCCCAATATGTCCACTACACAGTCAATTGAGCCTTCTGCTTTAGGTTGAGTCCTATTTTGTATTGGTATTAGAGATGAGCGAGCACTAAAATGCTCGGGTGCTCGTTATTCAAGTCGAATTTTTCCAGATGCTCGGGTGCTCATTTCGAATAACGAACCCCATTGAAGTCAATGGGAGACTCAAGCATTTTTTGCAGGGCACCAAGGCTCTGCCTAGGGAAGGCTGGGTGAAAACCTGGAAACCTCAGAAAATGATGGAAACACCACGCAAATGGACAGGAAACAGCAGGGGTAGCATGCATGGATGCCTCTGAGGCTGCCTAATCCCACCATTACCCCAAATTCTCGAGCAACAGCCTGGTGGTGACCCTCAAGGCAATTGTGCTCACCCAAACCAAGAAGGGCGAGGAACATGCCCATCACGTGTTAGGGAAGCACCCAACTAGGTGCAACGAAGGTCCATCACCCATGCCCATGCTGGCACTGCTGTCCTATCCCCCGCCCCACGACGCAGGCATAAGCCTGACACAGCATGGCGGTGACACCAACAAGTGACCAAGTTACATGAGGTAGCAGGTGAGCCACCCAAAAATTTACCCTGACGCAGCATGGCGGTGACAACAGAGTGACCGAGTTAGACTGAGGTAGCAGTCGAAGAAGAAATAAAATTTAGCGTGACCCTGTATGGCGGTGACAACAGAGTGAACAAGTTAAAGTGAGGTAGCAGACGAAGCACAAATAAAATTTAGGGTGACCCTGTATGGCGATGACAACAGAGTGACCGAGTTAGAGTGAGGTAGCAGGCGAAACACCAAAAACACCGCTGAACTATGAGATTGAACACGTGGGCCAGGCATGGCACATGTGTGAATCTGCCGAGTTGCAGAGCCCCCAACTGGTTACGCCCGTTGTCACACACAACCATGCCTGGTTTGAGGATCAGCGGTGCCAGCCACAGATCGGTCTGCGCCGTGATGCCCTGAAGCAGCTCTTGGGCGGTGTGCCTTTTGTCACCTAAGCTCAGCAGTTTGAGCACCGCCTGCTGGCGCTTACCCACGGCGCTGCTGCTGCACCTAGTGCTACTGACTGAAGGCGCCATGCACACGGATGGTAACTGAGAGTAGGAAGAGGAGGAGGGGTTGGAGGAAGAGGCATAATAAGTCTGAGAAACTGTGACCGAGGTAGGCCCCGAAATCCTCGGTGTGGGCAGTACATGAGCGGCCCCAGGGTCAGACTCGTTCAGAGTGTCCGAGTTACACTGTGGTGGCAGGCGAAGCACATAAAAATTTAGCGTGGCCCTGTATGGCTGTGACTACAGAGTGACCGAGATACACTGCAGGAGCAGGCGAAGCACATTAAAATTTAGCATGGCCCTGTATGGCTGTGACTACAGAGTGACCGAGATACACTGCGGGAGCAGGCGAAGCAAATAAAAATTTATCGTGGCCCTGTATGGCTGTGACTACAGAGTGACCGAGTTACACTGCGGGAGCAGGCGAAGCACATAAAAATTTAGTGTGACCCTTTATGGCTGTGACAACAGAGTGACCGAGTTACACTGCGGGAGCAGGCGAAGCACATAAAAGTTTAGCGTGGCCCTGTATGGCTGTGACTACAGAGTGACCGAGTTACACTGCGGGAGCAGGCGAAGCACATAAAAATTTAGTGTGACCCTTTATGGCTGTGACAACAGAGTGACCGAGTTACACTGCGGGAGCAGGCGAAGCACATTAAAATTTAGCGTGGCCCTGTATGTGGACATTGAGGGCTTGTGCATGTGGGTGGGTGGAACTTTATTTCCGCTTGCGCTCCAATGTCTGATCTAATGACAGCTGAACGCTGCGCAGGGACACATTGGTGGACAGTGTGGAGGATCGTGGAGGCGAAGGGGTAGTTTTCGGGCGGGAGGCGCTCGTGATGGGGACCTTGGCGGGGGGTTGACTCGCCGAGCCAGCATGTGACATAGGGGAAGGGGCAGTGGTGTGACCTGCAGGAGGTGAACGGCCTTGGTTCCACTGAGTCAGGTGTTTAGCACTCATATGCCTGCGCATGCTGGTAGTGGTTAGGCTGGTAGTGGTGGCTCCCCTGCTGATCCTGGTGTGGCACAGGTTGCACACCACAGTCCGTCGGTCATCCTCACTTTCTTTAAAAAACCTACAGACTTGCAAACATCTAGGCCTCGGCACGGGAGCTTGACTCCGTGAAACAGTTGCTGATCTACCTGCTCTGGCCCTGCTTCTCCCTCTGGCCACCCCACTGCCTCTTCCAACCTGTTCTGGTGCTGCACTTGCCTCCCTCTCAGAAGCACTGTCTTGAGTTGGATTACCAACCCAGCTCGGGTCAGTCACCTCATCATCCACCAGCTCTTCCTCCGATTCCTCACTCTGCTCCCCCTCGGACTTACTGCCCTGACAACAACGTCACTGTCTGACAACCGTGTCTCATCATCATTATCATCATCCGACACCTCTTCACGCACTACTTGCAAGTCCACACTCTCATCACCCACAGACTGTGAAAGTTATAAATTTTGGGCATCGGGACAGAGCAACTGCTCAGGTTGCTGTTGAGCAGTGGTTTGTGTCTCTGGGTAGGGTCCTGAAAAGAGTTCCTGTGAGTATGCCTGATCTGAATCCATACTTTCCGTGGGGGGGGCAGGCTGGGGGGAAGGAGGTTGAGCTGGAGGAGCCAGAGGTCTACTCCCTTGGCTAGCGTGGGTGGACTGCGTGGAAGACTGGGTGGTGGATAAATTACTGGACACATTGTCCGCCATCCACGTCATCACCTGTTCGCACTGTTGTGGTTTCAATAGTGGTGTACCACGTGAACCAGTAAGTTGCGAGATGAAGCTAGGGAGCTAAACTCTGCGGCGTTCCACTGCTCCCTGATCTACATGTACTGTGTCACCCTGCCCAGGACCACGGCCTCTGCCCCTACACTACTTGAACGCCCACGTCCACGCCCTCGACCCTTAGCCCTTGGGTTCAACATTTTGTATGTTCACTGCACTGTATGATATATAACTGAGAGAAAAAACGTAGTCTTTAGACGGCGGCTATTGTACCGCAAACCACTCAATTTTTCACTGCAATGTATGATATATAACTGAGAGGAAAAACGTATATTTTCTACACTCCGGGTAGTGTGCAGCACACAACATAATTTTGCACTGCACTGTATAATACATAACTGAGAGGAAAAACGTATATTTTCTACACTCCGGCTAGTGTGCAGCATACGACAGAATTTTGCACTGCACTGTATAATGTATAACTGAGACGAAAAACGTATATTTTCTACACTCCGGCTAGTGTGCAGCACACGACAGAATTTTTCACTGCACTGTATAATATATAACTGAGAGGAAAAACGTATATTTTCTACACTCCGGCTAGTGTGCAGCACACGACAGAATTTTGCACTGCACTGTATAATGTATAACTGAGAGGAAAACGTATATTTTCTACACTCCGGCTAGTGTGCAGCACTCAACAGAATTTTTCACTGCACTGTAGGATATATAACTGAGAGGAAAAACGTATATTTTCTACACTCCAGCTAGTGTGCAGCATACGACAGAATTTTGCACTGAACTGTATAATGTATAACTGAGACGAAAAGCGTATATTTTCTACATTCCGGCTAGTGTGCAGCACACGACAGAATGTTTCACTGCACTGTAGTATATATGACTGAGAGGAAAAACGTAGTCTTTAGACGGCGGCTATTGCACCGCAAAGCACTCAATTTTTCACTGCACTGTAGGATATATAACTGAGAGGAAAAACGTATATTTTCTACACTCCGGCTAGTGTGCAGCACACGACAGAATTTTTCACTGCACTGTAGTATATATGACTGAGAGGAAAAACGTAGTCTTTAGACGGCGGCTATTGCACCGCAAACCACTCAGTTTTTCACTGCACTGTAGGATATATAACTGAGAGGAAAAACGTATATTTTCTACACTCCGGCTAGTGTGCAGCACACGACATAATTTTGCACAGCACTGTGTAATATATAACTGAGAGGAAAAACAGATATTTTCTACACTCCGGCTAGTGTGCAGCACACAACAGAATTTTGCACTGCACTGTATAATGTATAACTGAGAGGAAAAACGTATATTTTCTACACTCCAGCTAGTGTGCAGCACACGACAGAATTTTTCACTGCACTGTATAATATATAACTGAGAGGAAAAACGTATATTTTCTACACTCCGGCTAGTGTACAGCACATGACAGAATTTTGCACTGCACTGTATAATATATAACTGAGAGGAAAAACGTATATTTTCTACACTCCGGCTAGTGTGCAGCACACGACACAATTTCGCACTGCACTGTAGTATATATGACTGAGAGGAAAAACGTAGTCTTTAGACGGCGGCTATTGCACCGCAAACCACTCAATTTTTCACTGCACTGTTGTATATATCACTGAGAGAAAAACATAGTCTTTAGACGGCGGCTATTGTACCGCAAACCACTCAATTTTTCACTGCACTGTAGGATATATAAAAAACGTATTCCCTAGACTGACGCAACTGTACAGCACACTACATAATTGTTCACTGGACTGTAGTGTATAGAAATGACAGAAAAACGTATTCCCTAGACTGACGCTACTGTATAGTACACTACATAATTGTTCACTGGACTGTAGTGTATAGAAATGACAGAAAAACGTATTCCCTAGACTGATGCTACTGTACAGTACACTACATAATTGTTCACAGGACTGTAGTGTATAGAAATGACAGAAAAACGTATTCCTTAGACTGCACTACAGATCTCAGCAAGCCAAGGTACAGCAGCAGCAAAAATGAGTACTTTGGGCAATTTATTTTGGGTCTGTGTGGACCACGTGCTGTCCCTTCTGCCACCAGTCACTGTGTACAGTGTGCAGCCAAGATGGCGGTAGCTGCACTACAAGTCCCAGCCAGCAGCCAGGAGGAGACCAAACAAAAAGGTGCTTGTAGCCCTTAGAAGGGCTGTTGGGTTCTTTGTGGGTGATTCCTGCCTAACCAACATCTAAATTGAGGCCCTAACACTCTCCCTGACAGACAGCAGCTCTATCCCTAATCTCATGAAGACGGCGTATGACGCGAGCAGCGCGGGACCAGATTCTTATATTCCCAGGTCATCTGATCTGGCCAGCCAATCCCTGCTATCGACTTGTAGGGGCCCCACGTGATGCTAGGAGGTACCAAAGACTCTCCTGCATGTTGATTGGCTGAAAAAAGGCGCCTAACATGCAGGAAGAGGAAGTTGCCATTTCCTCGAGGATCGCGATATGCTCGTCCGAGTAGCGAGCATATGCGAATACCCTAATGCTCGAGCATCAAGCTCGGACGAGCATGTTCGCTCATCTCTAATTGGTATGTACCTGATCAAGCTAAATATTGGTGCATGGCTGTTATAGATATGGCCTGTTCAAGTGAAACAGAGATCAGCCCTAGTACCCCAATATGTCCACTACACAGTCAATTGAGCCTTCTGCTTTAGGTTGAGTCCACTGATATATTTCAGGCTCTGGTGGCTGTCACAAAGAACTGATCAGTGGGGGCTCTGGGTGTTGGAATACCACAGTTCTGATTTTGATATCCTGAGAATAGATAATCAATATTCAAATATGAATTTAATAGCATCGTATGGACAACTAGGGGTTAACACCTTGGCTCACGCTGCCAGGTTTCCAGGGTGATGGACCTGGATCCGCCCTTGGTTAGAGTAGTCGTAATCTAGTGGTCTGCAGTGAAGACCTATATATGCAAGCTCCACAGAGCCATGCCCAAGTTCAGAGAATTTCGGTCTCTGAGACGTCACAGCCAAGGAAGCAACTCCACTACCAGAGTACTCCAGAGAGAAGGCGGTTAGAAAATTTAACAACACAACGCCATGTATCTGAGTCAGAAAGCAAGGTATTGTGCACATTTATGATACAGAGACCTTACTACTGTGGAAATAAACATTGCTAAAGCATCCCCCACGCTTTGAGATGTATTGGCCACCTCTTTCTAAAGTTTCTGCACCCCTCAGTCTGGGTACTGCAGAAGAATTTAATGAAAACCTCATTGAATACCTGTGGTTCTGCTGAGAGACTTTAGAATGAGGGAAAGAGAATGAGTACTCCATTACTGTTGCAGTCCATGCTCTGCTATTGGGAAAGGATTGCACTGTGATTTGTTTTGGAAATGCGCCTTGCCTTGTTGCTGCCGAATGTGTTACTGCTCCCATTCTGCACTTTAAAGTAAAGAGAGACTTATTTATTGACACCAACTGGACTGGTTATTGACTCCTCCATTCACCGGTCTTTTCACCTGCTCTCCTGCCTTGTACCCAGGTAAACACTTCACATCAAAGACACCCCAACTAACACCAGGCAGGAACCCCAAATTCTGGGAGAGCACCTGGAGAAGAAAGAGTGTGTCCTCCTGTCACTGCTCAGTCACAGGGAGAACCAAAGGGGGAGATTGCCACTGTGAACTATGAGTACTACACCCACCCTAAGAGCCATAAGTACCACTTCCATTCTCCTCCACAAACTTCCCCTCAGGTCACTGGGGAACCACAATGAGTGCACATTACTATTGTATGGAGGCACAGTGGGGACTTTAGTACTGAATGGTAGCAAAAAAGGGCAGCATTGCAGCTATATAGGAGCACAAACTGGGTATTATTATTCATAGGGGAACATCAGAAGGACCTTACTATGGTGTGGAGGTGCAATGGGGGGACATTATTTTTATATGGAAACATCACTACTGTAGAGAAAATGGCAAAGGAAGGAACTGCCACAGAGGAACACACAAGGAACAATATTACTGTGTGGAGCACAAAAAGGGGGCATTTTTATAATTTGGGTCACTAAGGATGGAAAGTGTAGAGGCAGGTAGGGTGCAGGAGAGCAAAGAGCCAAAGACATTTATGTGTTACATTCTGCAGACATGAAGAAGTTGTGTCTGGAAGAAATATTCTTGGTGGTCTAGGCCAGATGGAGAAGAAAAACAAAAGTGAATGATTCTTATCAGAGAGGATGTCACTGAATGAAAATGTTCTGTAATCACTTATATGGTCTGCATGGTCACTATATGGTCACTGTGTGGTGGTAATACTGATGTTAGTACAGTGATTTTCTTCAGTTTTAGTATGGTGGTAATATTCAGTTACTTTTTTTCATTTTTTGGGGGGCATATATCCTTATAGACTGTAGCTATGTCACTGGGTCTTGTGTAGGGGGATCGTTGGGTAAAAAATAGGTCCAAAATTGTCCTGGGGCCCATATGACTAATTACACCCATCGCAAAAATGAATGCTGCATTTTGCTGATGTGTTTGTGGTGGTTTTGTCTCATGGACTTCAAAGGTAATACATTCAAAGAAAAATATATTTGGAAACTCAGCGATGATCTTTTTGAAAGCAGTGAGCTTTTGGTGTTGTGTCAACTTTTTAAGTTATCCCCTATTCACAGGATAGGGAATAAGTAGCTGATTACTGGGGGTCCATCCGCTGGGATCCCCAATGATCACGAGAATGGGGGTCCTGTTCCCCATTATGATGGAGTGTCAGGTCGTGCATGACACTGCCACTCCATTCATTCTCTATAGCACAGCTGGAGATAGCCAAGTGCAACGCTCAACTATCTCCAGTGTTCCCATAGAGAATGAATGGAGCAGCGGTGCACATGCATGACCTTCTGCTCCATCAGAGTAGGGGAATGGGACCCCCTTTCTCGTGATCATTGAGGATCCCAGTGGATGGACCCCCAGTAATCAGCTACTTATCACCTATTTTGTGGATACAACCCCTTTCAGTGCTAATAGTGCAACTCTCAGCAGCAGTACTACTCCTAGTGAGGAGATGTATAACATTTTATTCATGAAATAGACAAACTGTAGATTTTCTATAATCCTTTGCTTTTAGTTTTTCAGGCACCTGGCATACGTTTACAATCCTTTCCATGTGGGGCATAGAGCAAAAGACAGTGTAAATTCTGTACAGGACACAGATTACAGTTCTTAAGGTATGGTTCCCATGGTGCTTGTATAAAACTAACAGCCGTGAAGTTCCTTAATGTTGTCACGCTACACAAGTTGTGTTTTACTTAGTGCCACATTACATCATACTGTGATTGTGAAGAGACATGAAGTGAGAGCTAACATAAACATTACCTTCATGGAAAATCGTCACGTCAGATCCCGTCCTTCAGATCTGTATAATTTGGACATGACATGTATACAACCTTTGCAGTAGCACAGAAGCCATCTATGAAAATAACAATTTGCAATGTTTATTAAAGTGACAAACAAAGTTCTTCTTTAGATACATTTGAGGCAGATTTACTAATCCTGTCTAAGGTTTAAACAGTGTAAACTGAGTCTAAAGATCTGCCAGATTTATCACAGTGGCTGATCCTGGATGATAAAATTGGTACAAATCTAGATTATATAGTCTAAGATTATACCACCTATTCCTTGGCTGACTTTGCACCAGAATTTTGCACACAAGTTTTGGCGCGTTATTGGGGTTATCCCAAGATTATTGTAAAAAATGAAAATCAGACATCATGTAATACATGATAATTTTTTTCTAATGGTCAGTTCAGACAGCTGTATGTGTTTTGTGGTCTGCAAATTGCGTATCCGCAAAACACGGATACTGGCCCGTATGTGTTCCGCATTTTGCTGAATGCACGCGGCCAGTCGTATGGTAGAAATACGTATTCTTGTATTTAATTGGACACGTTCTGTCTTTTTTTGCAGGGCAGCGGAACGAATGCAGACAGCATCATATGCTCTTTCTCGGGTGGCTGAAATTCTTCTTCACCTGCATTCAGTAGTGGATCGACATGCTCAGTAGCTTCTCTGCTCTCTTCCTCCTCTCAGTGCAGGTATATTGATCTTGGCCTGCAGGTACATAGTTGTAACATAAGGTGCACACTTGTTCTCCCAATAAGAACCTAAGCAGAAATGTGTTAAGTCAATAGGTATATGGGCATAGTAATACACAGTATTACCCCACAGTATTCCCCAAACTACTGGTTTTATTTTGTCTGTCCAAGCCTTTCTGAATGATGGGACAATTCTGACCTCTGTCACCTCTTCTGGGAGGCTACTGAAAGAACTTTAGACACTCCTCTCATCTCACAGATGTCCTTTCTCTTACATGTATGAGTTAACCCCCAATCCCTAACCACGTAGACAGCTCTGAATAATTAAGCCCTCAGTTTCCTATGTTCATGTTTCGACAGATCTGAAAAATGCAAATCTGTTATGCTGAAGTTTGACATTGTATGATAAGTGAAAGGAGTGGCTTGGCTAAAAATTAAGACTAGGAACAGGAATATGTGTGGACTTTCCCTCCAATTCACACCTCTTCTAGCTTTCTGTTCTGCCTGTGACTCAAATACACATCTTCCTCCATTATGAGCTCCTGACTGTTTACATATCAGCCTAAGATATTGGCAGGAGTTATAACTCTTTTGGACAGCTCAGCTCATACTCACCCCTCCCTATGTCTGCTTCAGGGCCCCTTCTGTGTTGAGATCCAGATGTTTTTTACGCATTAGATTATTCTCTATAAACTTCCAGCTCTGATGTCAACTGGTTTGTGGACTAAAGCTGGTTCAGTAAAGTATCCCAGCGTGGCACTGGTTTACTGCTCCATATTTGTTTCTTTGTTAAAAAATGAATCCTAAATATGTGAAGAGACATTCACTATTAAAACTGCACATACAGTGCAATAAAATAGTGATTGCTATAAATATGTTGGGTAAGTTCAGCTCTTGCCTAAATTCTACCTCCTCCCCCTGGCTTCCTTAGTTTGCCAAGCTCAATGTCAATGTGTGACATAATCTTATATGCTTTCCAGTTATTACTCTATCCTGGCCCTCCATGTTTCCAATTCTGGAACTATAAATAGGAGGCCAAATTCAAAGGCCAAAGGCTCTCTAATATTTCTTTACAAAGTGAAAATATAGCACTTACCTAATATACAGTTCAGATCTACATAAAGCAACATAATTGCTAATCTTTGTTAATATTTTCGTATTTCTTTCTCATATACAGTGGTACTTCAAAATATAATGATCTCAGGATACAATATTTTCATGGGCCATCATGCCTCTGACTCAGATCCAACAATATTGGTTGTCTAGTAGCTCCTCTATGCAGTACAGTGCAGTACTACATGTCCTGTACTGCCCTCTGTCTGTGCCAGGATGAGCTGCTCCTTTGGAATGTCAGGTGCGATATGGCTCGATTTATTTTTCTGGTACACTGGTTAACTATATAGGAGCCTTAAGAAGCTCCTGTCCTATACACAGAAAGTAAGTTACAGCTTCCAACATTTATTGATGGCTGTTATATGTCTGCTTATTTTCTTAATCTTCATTTTCTCTTATTTTGAGGCTTTGAAATTGTTTCAACTGAGTTGGACTCAAGTTACAATGGTTTTTCAACATAGAATTGCCATCACAGAACCAAGTAATATTGAAACTTGAGGGTCCACTGTAGTTTAGTGAGATTATTGGGTATATTATAAAGAACAATTCTGCACCCCAATAGTTTAGACCTGCGTGGGACAAATTCAGTGGCCAAAGTTGCAGTGCATTTGGAAAGTCTTCTGACCCTTTCTCTTTTTTCACATTTTGTTATGTTGTGGGCTTGTGCTAAATTTAAAAATATATATTTTTCCCCATCATTCTGCACTCAGTCCCCTATGAGAAAGTCAAAACAGATTTTTTAGACATATTTGCTTATTTATTAGCAAAAACTAAAATATTGCATTGACATACAGTAAGTATTCAGACCCTTTACTCAGGACTTAGTTGAAGAATATTTGGCTGTGATTACAGCCTCCAGTCTTTTTGGGTATGATACCACAAGGTTTGGACACCTGAATTTGGCTTTTTTTTGCAATTTTTCCCTGCAGATCTCCTCAAGCTTTGTCAGGTTGGATGGGTACTGTTGGTGGACATCCATTTTCAGGTTTCTCCAGAGATGTTTGATTAGTTTCAAGTCATTGGTCACCACTCTTACCAAGGCCCTTCTCCCCTGATTACTTAATTTGGTTGGGGTGGCCAGCTCTAGCAAGAGTCCTGGCTGCTACAAACTCTTCCATTTAAGAATTATGGAGGCCACTGTTCTCTTGGGAACTTTTAGTGATGCAGAATTAGTTGTACCCTTCTCAAGATGTGTGCCTCTCCACAATCATGTCTCTGAATTCCACAGTTCCTGTTCCTCCTCATGGCTAGGTTTTTGCTCTGATAT
This sequence comes from Rhinella marina, assembly GCA_900303285.1. Classification (NCBI taxonomy): domain Eukaryota; kingdom Metazoa; phylum Chordata; class Amphibia; order Anura; family Bufonidae; genus Rhinella; species Rhinella marina. The sequence continues at coordinate 29,411 of ONZH01010474.1, read as the reverse complement.
GCATTGTCAGTTTGAGACTTTATACAGACAGGGGAGTGTCTTTCCAAAAAATGTTCAATGAAATTAATTTACCACAGATGAACTCAAATGAAGGTGTATATCTTGAGGATGATCAAGAGAAATAGATGCCCCCAAACTAAATCTTTGCTTTCAAATAAATTTGCAAAAATTTCTAAAATTCTGCTTTCACTTTTTCATTATGGGGTATTGAGTGCAGATTGATGGGGGGAAAACTTGAATTTTTAGGATCTTAGCACAATGTCGCAACATCTAATGTGAAAAAGTGAAAGGGTCTGAAGACTTTCCAAATGCATTGTATATATGTTGGCCTAAGGCTTGGAAGAGTCAGAAATTCTGCATGTTAAGTGCAGTGATCAAGTATGACTTTGTTTTTTTTTTTTTTTTTTTTTTTAAGTTCAATCACATACATGTGTCCTATACTGTGCATAGGGCATTGGTTCCCAATCAGAGTTCCAACACACTCTGGGGGGCTGTGAGAACCCACCAAAAGTGTTGTGACACTCCAGTTCTCCCAATGGCAACAGACATACCCTATTTATAGCATGTAGCAACCCTATTTATAGCATGTAGCATGGCATTTATAGATATTCATTACTTCTGCCTCTGTGCTTTCTTCCTTTGTCTCGGCTCTCTCCAATCTTCTACACCGTACTTTCTGGACACACATGGACAATATACTAGGCAGGTGGCCATCTCTCAGTTGTGCTATGTGTTTTTGTCTGCTAAGGATAACCCTAGATGATCCCTTCTGATTAGAGATGAGCGAATCATCTAAAATTTGCTTCGCCGAATATTTGTCGAAGTTTTCACAAGATTCGAACGGATACAAATCTATTCGACGAAGCTGCGTACAAATTTTATGTTATTATGTGGTGTTTTGCAAACATTTGCACACTAATAACGAACGTACACTTGTTAAAGGTACGCAACTTATGTGAACACGTACGCATGAGCATACAAAAGTGCGTACGAAACTTTAGCGTACTATTGTTTTTTTCCAGTTCTGAGGGGGGCATATGTACACTTTCCCGCTCTTGTGGGGGCAGAACGTCATTTTCCCGCCGCATGCAGAATGCGTAAATTTACTTACATTTCATACGTATCTTACGTATAGTTAGTGGTCAAATTTTTGCGTATGTTTACGAATAATACGAAGTGAATCCGACAAAATTTGGATTCGCTTCAGAGAAGAAAATTTCCAAGATTCAATATGAATCTACGAAGAGAAACCAGAATTACACAGTGAGGAGGCCGAGAGATGGCAAGTACCAGGAAGTTCCAAGTCAATGGGAGGAATACTCTGTATAAACGTGACCAACTATGATCATCGATTTCCATTTATTTGTGTGGTAGTCTGATTAATTTAGTAGTCTTAGTCTGAATTTATTGTGGGGTATTTTTTTGGATTCATTTTGCAATATGGGCATCTTCATTCATTTTGGAATCTGACATCTGGGACCTTTATTTTGCTGTGTTGTGCATATTCATTTTTTAGCGTTAAAAGAAACTTTATTGCTGGGGCTCACAGTCCCACCTGAACATAGTGGGCCAACTCAGATAGGACTGTTGGCTGACCAAGCCAGTTTTCCAGCCCCCCCAGATATGCCACTAGCTTTTTCTCCCACTACACAGGAGTTTATACCTCAGTTTGAGCACTAACCCCCTGTCATGCCTGCTTCTAGCCAGGACTTTCCATCCACACTGGCCATTTTTCACTCCCCTCATCTCTCTGATGCTTCAGAGACCCCTCATCTGCCTCATCTTCCCAGAGTAGATGTTGTAAGAGTACAAAGCTTAGGTGAATACCTACAAAGAAGGACTTAGAGTCTATGGTACTTCGAGTCGAATCAAAGCAGGAACAGGCCCTTGCAATCATTAAGACAGACCTTCACGGTTTTTCAACCCAATTGGCCTTCAAGGAGAAAACCACTACAGCGCCGGATGCTAGCCTTTATATGTAATGCACCCTGAATAGACATCTTCTACTTCAAGTTGACAATCAAGAAAAAAGAGGTTGTCGCAATAATCTCAAACTGCGTGGAATTCCTGAAACTGTTCCCACTAATGAGTTAAGCGTCGCAGTGACAGCAATCTTTAATATCCTCCTGTCTAGGTCAGCAGATGAGGTAATAGACTTAGACAGGGTGCATTGTGTTGCGGGCCCTAGATGCCCTGATAATTCCACACCTAGAGATGTTCTCTGTAGAGTGTACTTCTTTAGAGAAAAAAAGTTTATAGCAGGCCTGGAGATAGGGGCCAACTTAATTTGTAGGCGCTCAGATTCATTTACTCCCTGATATCTCCAGACACACTGTTCTGCCCAGCAGAGTGGGAAATATCAGTACAGTTCACTTTGAGTTCCTGTCATCGTATATACCAAGTGTTTAGTGTGGTTATGGCACCATCTAGCAGTGTTAAATTGTATTATACCTTGTTTTCTATCACAAAGACTAATGCATTGTGGGTAGTTTGCAAGGCATCCTGGGAAGGAAAACCCTCCAGTCTCCAGGACACAGTACAGAGCTGCCCTCTGCATTCTCCTCCTCAAACTCCATCATTTGTGTAAAAGCATATCTGTTTTACCATACCGACAATCCTGTTTTACCAATCAATCAGACAATCCTGTTAACCCTTTCTACCCCGGAGGTTTTTTCGGTTTTGCGTTTTCGTTTTGCGCTCCCTGCCTTGATACAGCCATAACTTTTTTATTTTTCTGTTCACATAGCTGTATGATGGCTTGTTTTTTGCGGGACATGTTGTACTCTCCAGCGCCACCATTTAATATTGCATATGGTGTAGTGGGAAGCAGGAAAAAAATTCCAAATCGGGTGAAATTGCAAAAATAAAACACAATTCCGCCACAGTTTTACGGGTTTTTTATTTATGGCGTTCGATGTGCGTTAAAACTGACCAGTTACTTTCATTCTACTGGTCAGTACGAATCCGGCGATAGCTAATATGTATAGTTTTTCTTGCATTTTGATAGTGATAAAAAAAATTATAAAGTTGGACATTTTTTATTTTTTTCCAGTTCTTGACCCCTATAACTTTTTGGTATTTATGTGTACGGAGCTGTATGGGGGCTATCTGAACTTTTTATTGATACCATTCTGGGGTGTGTATGACTTTTTGATTGCTTTGTATTAAATTTTATTTTTTTTTAAAAAAAGCAACAAAAATGGCGAATTGGCCATTTTGACGCTTTTTTCCGTTTTGCTTTTTTCCGTATGGGAAATATTTTTTTACATTTTTATAATATGGGAGTTTTCGCACACGGCGATACCCATGATGTGTATTTTTTTATTTTTTTTAATACTTTTATTTTTATTTTTGGGAAAGAGGTTGATTTGAACTTTTACGTTTTTTTTTTTTTTTAAACTTTATTATTATTATTTTTTTTTACTCTTTTTTATAGTTCTATAAAAAGCAATCATTTGATTGCTTATATCATAGACTCCAATGCACTTACATTGGAGTCTATGATGATTTTAGTGCTTTCCTATGGAGTCCTATTACAGGCAAGGGCTCCATAGGAAAGCCTATGCAGCAGCCTCCTGTCATTTACTATGACAGGGGCTGCTGCAGACATGCTCCGGCTCCTCCGATCGCCACATGGGGGAGCCGGAGCAACACTGGAAGCATGCGCTTCCGGTGTTTGTCGCCTTTGGGTGCCACGGTCAGACTTGACCACAGCACCCGAGGGGTTAAATGTCTGCAATCGGCATTACTGCTGGTCGCGGACGTTAGCCGCGGGTGCCTGCTAGTGGGATATGCAGGTCACCCGCGGCCATCACGCACCTCTCCGTGCAGGAGCGGGCGCCATCTATAAAGTCCTGGCCAGCGCCGTGTACGGCGCTGGTCGGGAAGGGGTTAACCAATAAACAAGTTAGATTACAAAGGACAGTTCTCTTATTTGGAAGACAGGAATGGTATATACTGAATGTCAGACTGCACACTGTGTGAACGTGTAAGAAGACAGAACAGTAAAACAGATGCTAGTCACCAGCGATAGTGGATCTGACTATATGAAGCCACCATCATACACGTGGTCCTGCGTACAAGATTGCAGCAGCTGCCATACAGTCACAAGAAGTGAGAGTGCAGCCCCAGCAAGCGCAGCACGATCCAAACCACGCTGAAGTCCGTTCCTACCTAGACTGAGTCTGCATAGAGACATTAAGCAGCCAACAAACAGGCACACAATGTCCACTAGCCAGGCATCATCATATAGGACCAGGTCATGAGCAAGTCGCTCTAGCAAGCCCTCCATGAAAGTAATGGCTACTCTTGCCCGCGCAGAAGCTGAAGCAGCAAAAGTAAGGTCATCCTTTGCCGCACAAGAGATGCAACTAAAGCTAAGGCAAGCAAATCAAGAAACAGAGAGAGTACGAATGGAAAAGGAGAGAGTATGCCTGCAAGCGTCACTGGAAAAACTCGCCGCAGAGAAAGAAGCGGCAGCCACATTAGCCAAAGCAGAGTTCCTAGAAGCCATAGAGTTTCCCGAATTAGAGAAATTAGAGCTAAGTACTGGGGCCAGACCTCGATCAACAAGATCCAGCACAGCGCGTCTTAGAATATGTCCATCAGCATCCCAAGACAGAAGACAACTATGATCCAGTACATCATCCAGCTTATACAGAGTGTCAAAGATCCCAATTCGAACCACAGTACCTCGAGCAGGACGGTGTACGACCAAGCGAGGCCAGCCACAACTACCATCCTGCAGAACGAAAGACAACCTTTGTGTCAGAACTGTATTATACAGACTTCCCTAAGCCAGAATCCCCTAAAAGATATGGAGATACTCCGCACATGCAGCATAACAGCAACACACCGGGTAGTATTCGCGCTAACCAGGCTACCATGGACTTTGCTAAGTTCTTTGCTAAATGGGAGCTGGTTACCAAAGGACTTATAAAGTTCACCGATCACCCTGAGAACTACAGGGCATGGCGAGCCTCATTCCAGAATGCTATAAGAGACTTAGATCTTTCCTGTAGTGAGGAGTTCGATGTCTTGGTAAAGTGGCTTGGAAGTGAATCTGCTGAACACGCCAAAAGAATCAGAGACATTAACATAAACTATCCGGGCAAAGGTCTAAAGATGGTGTGGGAAAGACTTGATGAGTGTTATGGGTCAATAGAAGCTATAGAAAATGCTTTGTATAAGAGAATTGATAATTTTCCCAGAATAGTGGGTAGGGGTTACCAGAAACTCAGGGAACTCAGCGACTTGTTAATAGAGGTACAGGTTGCTCAGGCAGAGGGAGATCTGCCAGGGCTAGCATTCCTGGACACCGCCAGAGGTGTTAATTCGATTGTTCAAAAACTCCCTTATAACCTACAGGAGAAGTGGATTATGCATGGTTCTTATTACAAACAGGTTCATAATGTACCATTTCCCCCCTTTAGGGTGTTTGTAGACTTCGTCGCTCAACAGGCAAGGATCAGAAATTATCCCAGTTTTAACTTTACACTGTCTTGTCCCACTACCCCTGGTGTCAAACCTCATAAAACACCAGTGGCAGTCCACAAAACTAATGTTGCCTCCATAGGTTGTTCTTACAGGCAGTTTAAGTATCCTCAAGAAGGGAACAAACCCGAAAATCTTACCAAACAATGCCCCCTGCAAAAGAAACCACATTCTCTACAGAGCCTTCAGGGAAAAGTCCTTAGAGGACCGCAAAGAATTTCTCAAAGAAAACAACATCTGCTTCAAGTGCTGCACTACAACATCACACTTCGCCAGGAACTATAAGGTCAGTGTGACATGCATGGAGTGTGGTAGCACAGAACACAACACGGCTTTACACCCTGGACCACCCTCTCAGGTATTATCTCAAGCAGAGGAGCAGGATGGAAAGCAGATAGCCACTGACATAGACACCTCAGTAGTCACTTCTCAGTGTACAGAGATCTGTAAAGGACTTGCAGGAGGGAGGTCCTGCTCAAAAATCTGCCTTGTCAGAGTGTTATCAGTCGGTCACCGAGATAAAGCAATCAAGGTATATACAATCTTAGATGATCAAAGCAACAGGTCTTTAGCTAAATCCGCCTTCTTCGACACCTTCAACATTGTAGGGCCCGCTTCCCCCTACTCCTTAAGGACATGTGCAGGTACCGTTGAGACGGCGGGGAGGAAGGCAACTGGATACAAGGTAGAGTCCATTGATGGTCAGACCTGCTTGTCCCTGCCAACCATACTGGAGTGCAATCACATTACTGACAACCGTTCTGAGATACCTACACCAGAGGTAGCAGCATACCACCCCCACCTGAGGCGTATAGCTCACCTAATACCAGAACTCGATCCAGAAGCCCCAATAGTCTTACTCCTTGGTAGAGACATACTATGAGTTCATAAGGCTAGAGGACAGATTAACGGTCCCCAAAACGCTCCATACGCCCAGAGACTTGACCTAGGATGAGTCATCATAGGAGACGTCTGTCTAGGAGGAGCACACAAGCCAACCTCAGTCAACAATATGCTCACCAACACACTTGAAAATGGATGTCCTTCCCTATTCCAGCCATGTCACAGTAGTTTCCTGATAAAAGAATTGCCACACAGTGCTCCTGTGCCTTGTCCTTTCGCAGATCCCTCCTGTGAAGACCACGCCTGCGATGGTGAGCAAGATCACTTAGGGTGCAAAGTTTTCCACAGGACGAGAGAAGACAACAGGGTCGCAATGTCCATAGAAGACAGGCTGTTCTTGGATATCATGGATCAAAGAATAGTAAAAGATAAGTCAAAAAGCTGGGTCGCACCTTTACCATTTAAACCCCAGAGACAATGCTTACCTAACAACAAGGAACTTGTCTACAGTCGATTTATTTCCCTCAAACACAAACTTCAGAGGATACTAGAGATGAAAGAACATTTCTTCTCCTTCATGGAAAGAATATTCCAGAACAAGCTTGCAGAAATGGCACCTGCGCTCCGAGACTCTGAGGAGTGTTGGTACCTACCCATATTAGGTGTTTATCTTCCTAAGAAACCAGGGCAGATAAGAGTAGTATTCGACTCGAGCGCCAGGTACAAAGGTGTCTCACTAAACGATGTCTTACTGTCAGATCCAGACCTCAACAACAGACTTCTGGAGGTACTTCTACGCTTCCGCAGAGATTCCGTAGCATTTATGGCCAACATACAACAGATGTTCCACTGCTTCCTAGTCAAGGAAGAACATAGAAACTACTTGAGGTTCTTCTGGTACCGCAACAACGACCCCAATGAAGACATTGTAGAGTACCGAATGAGAGTACACATATTAGGAAACAGTCCTTCCCCTGCAGTTGCTATCTATGGTCTCAGGCATTCAGCCCGACAGGGTGAAGCAAAGTATGGGTCGGATGTCAGGTCCTTTGTGGAAAAGGATTTCTATGTGGACGACTGCTTGAAATCTACACCCACGAACAAGAACGCAATCAGTCTCCTGAAAAGAGCTCAAGAAATACTCTCTCTATCTAATCTGAGGTTGCACAAAATCGCAAACAGCCGTGAGTTAATGGAGGCCTTCTCACCCCAAGAACATTCAAGTGATCTAAAGGACTTGGATCTTAGCACACACTCCCTTCCCATGCAGCGGAGCCTTGGTTTGCTCTGGGATTTAAAGGCCAACACATTCACCTTCCAAATAAGCAAGGAAGAAAAGCCCTTCACACGCAGAGGAGTCCTGTCTACCATAAACAGCTTATATGATCCTCTGGGATTCATAGCACCTGTTACCATCCAAGGTAAAATGATGCTAAGAGACTTCACCACAGAGACGGCTGATTGGGATGATCTGCTTCCCATGTAGAAAAAGGTCAGGTTGGAGGAAGTCTCTTGAAGCTTTGTCCAGTCTTCATGTGGCACGTCCGTATGCTTCCGTACCATCTACTGAAGTCAAGATGCAAAGACTCTATATCTTCTGCAATGCTTCAGTCAAGGCGATTGCAACTGTAGCATACCTGAAGACCATAGACATCAAAGAACAAAGCCATATAGGGTTTGTGATGAGTCAGACCAAACTGGCGCCACTCCGTGAGCACATGGTACACAGACTGGAACTCTGCACTGTTGTGCTTGCAGTGGAGTTGGCTGAACTTATAACCTCAGGAATGAATCTGGAAATCGAAGAAGTTAAGTTTTACATGGACAGCAAGGTAGTCCTAGGATATATTTGCAACGAAACTAGGCGCTTCTATGTCTATGTTAGCAATCGAGTGCTAAGGATCAGGAGATCTACTTGTCCTAAACAGTGGCACTATGTTCCCATAGATCATAATCCTGCAGACCACGCAACTAGATCTGTCGTAGCGAGCCATCTTAAGGACACAACATGGTTTATGGGTCCTGCATTCCTGTACTGTTCAACGTCTTGCAACATCGGATCCGACATGTTTGAATTAGTAGACCCGGATGCCGATGAAGAAATACGACCAGAGGTATCTGTTCTACGTACAGTGACTTCGGGCCACCAACTCAAATCCCACCATTTCACTAGGTTTTCCACCTGGATATTGCTTGTCTAGTTCATATAGCTCAGTTTTACAAGTCGACATTGCCTGTGAGCCAGAAGCCCTGCAAAGGTTGGCATCACTGCAAACATGCCTTTACCACTGCTAATCTGGAAAAGGCCAAGAACATACTAATTCACACTATACAACGTGAATGTTATGCTAAAGAAATAGACTACCTCAGCAAAGGCCAAGCAGTCTCCAAGGATAGCGCTTTGAAGAAGCTTGATCCCATCATTGACCAAAATGGGTTTCTAAGAATAGGAGGTCGTCTTCAAGAAGCTAAAGTGGAATTTAGTGGAGAAACATCCTGTAATAATTCCCGGTCATCATCACGTCATGACTCTGCTCGTGGCACTACCATGTTCAAGTGAAACATCAGGGCCGGTTTTTTACTGAAGGGAATCTAAGAGCTGCCGGACTATGGATAGTCGTAGCAAAGAGGTGTGTGAGCAAGCTCATCTTCAACTTCGTTACCTGTCGCAAACTTCGTGGCATGTTCCAGAACCTGAAGATGGCCAGTCTGGCTTGATTATCTTGACCTTTGTTGTTTGTTACTTTACTCTTAATCTACTCCTTCCTCCACATTTTACCCCCCCCCCCTTTTTTTCCATTTCCTCTTTTTATAGGTTGTGACTATGTATACTACAGTATATCCTTTGCCTCCATTAATTCCAATGGGTTGAATACGCTGGAAAAGAGGTCCTCCATCCTCCGGCTCCATTGGAGCAAAAAGGTACATATTGCCTTTATACAGGAATCGCATTTCTGTCCGGGGTCTATGCCAGTTTTTCACTCTCCCCACTACCCCAACTCTTATCATAGGTGTTTTTCCCAGTCGAAATCTCGCTGGGGTTAGTATTCTTATTTTTAGAAGTGTTACCTGGGAATTGACACAGACCCTTTAGGATCAAGTACATCTGACTTTCTCTCAGATTTTTCCTTTCTCAATACCCAATACACCCGTTCTTTTCACTACACTTATCGGACCTTCCAATCCTTCTCCTTCACAAATCTATTGTAAGACACTTAGTAAATGCTGCTCGTTCTTGCATATCAGCTCTGTGGAAATCCCCTTCTCTACCTTCCATGTCTCAATGGGTTCACAAAGTAGAGGATATCCGGAGGATAGAGTAGCTCACTGCCTCCCTTAGGCATATCTATGAGGCATTTTTGAAAACTTTGACCCCTTGCGTCCTATTTCACAGTACAGTGGAGTACCAGACTTTACTGGCTTAGTTGGCATACTGGACACTATCCTGCATTAATGTAGTCACAAATTTTTTTTTCTTCTTCTTTCCTTCCCCTGTCCATCCCGCTAACCCCTCTAGGTTGTTTGTGTTTCCTTGATGATGGAGGTCTATCTACTAAGGCCAATGGTTACCACACAAAGGATCTCTCAGAAGGATCTCTCTCTATTCTGTTATTTTTCCTTTTGCTCTCTATATCATTAGGCTTTCGATCTGTGTACTTCAGTGATGAGACATTTTGATCACGTGATTCACTTATGCTTGTCACTCCTCTACATCATTTTGATGTTTGGTTTTCATATGTTTTTTATTGTTCTTTTGTCAGCAGAAACATGGGAATTAACCTGGATGATATTAGTGATATGCTAATGTAAGCAGAACATGACAATCTTAGTCCCAGGTTAATGCCCATGTTTCTGATGACAGAAGACATTGAAATAAAGAATTTATAAAAAAAATGCTAAATAAATTGCAGGCAGTATGTTATAGAACAGGAGGAGCTGAGCACATTGATGTATAGTTTTGTGGGAAAAGATTTAGTTAATCTTGCATTTCATTAATTTACATTTCTGCTCATTTTGGGATTTGAAGTGGAGATTGTCCTATCAATGATTGACATCTATCTCTGTATACACAGTCATAGAGGGAAGGCTGTCAATCGCTGATAGAACCCAGGGGCGTAGCTATAACTGACTGGGCCCCACAGCAAATTTATTACAAGCCCCCTCCCACTTACCTAAAATAATGCCTTTGAAAAAAAACAATTTATCTTTGTATAGCCATTTTCTAACAGCTAAAATATTTTTTATATTTTTGCCTAAAGAGCTGAAGGTTTTTTTTTTCTGGTTGATGAACTGTAGTTTTTATTGGTACCATTTTTGGGGCACGTACAATTTTTGATCACTAAAATTCAATTTTTGGGGGGGACATGGTAACGAAAAAAATGTTGAATCGTGTTTTGATTGTTTTCAGTCATGGCGTACACTGTGCATGAAAATTATGTTTATGTTTAAATAATGAAGACACTTTTGGACATAGCAATGCTTTTTAAATGTTTATTTATCTTTATTTAAAATTTTGGGAAAACGGGGTGATTGTAATTTTCATCCCAACCTCTAACCACTCCTTCTTCTGCCAACATCTTTTACTATAGCATACGGTACATGGCAGCCTCCCCTCTCTGCCTCCGCCATGTACTATTGCTTATTATGCACACACACGCATGCACCCGATGCCTGAGTGCCATAATAAGCACTAATAGATGGCAGAACAGCAAGCAGAGAGGGGAGGCTGCCACATACCGCATGCTATAGTACAGGAGGCTGGAAGAAGAAGGAGTGGGGAGAGGTTGCGATCTGGCTACTTGGCTTCAGCATGCAGCTGCCAGGTGGCCATCTCAGCCTCTGCCAGACTCCTGTACTATAACAGATGTACCTCCCTCGCCGTTTACTGTACTGCTGCTTCTCTTGCCTGCTTCTCCTGCTTGCCACGCCCTTTGATGAGGACTTCACTTGGTGGGCGGGCTGCCGTGCACTGCCTGAAGACTAAAGAGATTAATTTGCATAGCACGCTGCTGGCTTTTTCTCTGGCTGGCAGTGCGTTATGCAGGCAGGCAGAAGAGGCAGCTCAGCTCATCATCATGTACGAAGGCAAGCTGATGCCTGGTGGAGCGGGCCCTGTTTTAATGCATGTGATGTAGAGTGGATGGGCATGGTGAGCGGACCCCTATCTGACCGAACAAAATGTGAAGGGGGCCCAGCCTGGCCTTAAAATTTCCCTGCTTCCCTGATTACCACACTGATAGGATCGCCTCCTTCACTTCAAACCCAGAATGACCTGGAATTTAAATGAACAAAATACAAGTTATACTGATTGTTTTTCCACAAAACTATACAGAAATCTGTTCTGCACCTCCTGCTCTATAACATGCTGTCTTTATCTCAGACACCATGTTTAACAGATGATTGAATGCAAATCCACAACAATTCACAGCACAAAACAGGAAAGGAGTTTATAAATCTTCTCATTCACATGTATTGAAAGATTTTCACACGGATTTCAGAGTATGCTTCTTAATCTGTTACAGAAATGCAACAAAACATTTGTTACAGAGCACTGCAAAAGATTTGGAACAAAATCTTCATATAACAGATTAGGAAGTTACAGTAGGCTCACGGTGAATTTGCTATGAATTTGTGACAAATACATGGTGGAGATTTTTGACTGTGCCTGTACTGGGCCAAAACTAGGGATAACAAGAGGTTCTATTTTCTGTTCTTCTCCGTTCAGCCCACACTGCTATGACAACTTCTTTTGGGGAGAAAACTGAGTTTTCTGCTCAAACATCTTTGGTTTCTCGCTTCTGTAGTCATTCCCAGAGCCTATAGCAACAAAGATAAGTTTAGAGTGTAAACTAGATCCCCAAATAAATTTAGACTTTTGGCCACACCGCTTAATTAAAGATCCTAATACAGACCCCTTAATTAATTAAGACTACAAACTATAGTAATGAATCTTGCATTTTCAACCACTCATTTGGGAGAACAGATGGAGGAACTTTAACCACTTTCCAGGGTCTAATAGCTATCCACAAATTTATGGTGTCATCAGTTTGGCATTCCATGCCTCCTGTTCATCACCACTGACTGTCATCCCTCTGGCAAAAGGAAGTTGTTTTCCTCTGTCATTGCAGGCACCCCCCCTTGCTGCCAAGGTATCATTGGAGGTTATCTATTAAAAATATACAATAGATGGCAGGTGATGGACACATTTACCCCTGTTCACTTTCCTTATGGCAGCATTTTCCTATGTTATTTTAAATAATCAATTAGGATGTACAAGCTGCTTTTAAGGGATTTCAACATGCTATCATACATGGTCTATACGTGATATGTAAATCACAATGCACTTCAATCTCGTGATTTTATAAAAAAAGGTACTTGTTCACAAAATGAACAAATTGTTAAGCACTTTCAATACGTACAAATCAGGTAATCATGTCCTGTGGCTTTACCTTAATGAGAATCAAGATTGTTGAAAGAAGATACATGATTAATAAAACCTTTGAATTCATTTGCATTATATCTGGAGTTTTAGATTGGAATTAATTTGTAGAACTTACATTAAAACAGAAAATGAAATTTAATAATTAGTTATAAGTAGAGATGAGCGAGCATACTCATCCGAGCTTGGTGCTCGTTCGAGTATTAGGGTACTCGTAAGTGCTCGCTGCTCGGACGAGTATCTCGCCATGCTCGAGGAAATGGCAACTTCCGCATCGTGCATTTTTGGCGCCTATAAACTCAGCCAATCACAAGCCAGGAGACTCTGCGGTACACCCAGCATCACGTGGGGCCCTTACATGTCGATAGCAGGGGTTGGCTGGCCTGATCAGGTGACCCTGAAATATACTAGTGACTGGCCGCGGTGCTCGGCTCAGATGCTGTCTGGATGTCGTTAGGGATAGAGCTGCTACGTTTCAGGGACAGTGTTAGGGCCTGCATTTAGTTCTCTGTTAAGCAGGAATCACCCACAAAGAACCCAACAGCCCTTCTAAGGGCTACAAGACATTTTTTTTTGTCTCCTGGCTTGGCTGGCTGGCTGGCACTAGTAGTGCAGCTATCGCCATATATAACACCCTTTTTTTTTAAATGTTATATCTCAGTGATACAAATCCATTTCACACAGCAGTGTGGAACCATTCTGTGTGTCACAGTTCAGCTGTCCACTCACGCCAATCCGTATTTTCTGTCCAGGTGACACTTTCTGTACGTCACTTAATACAACCAAGTCTTTTGCTGCCTGTCACGTATTTAGCTTGATTCCAAAAATCTCTGTGCGACATTTGTCTGGGTCGCAGTCTAAATAGCCACCGTCAGTAGGGTGTCAGTTAGCTCTACGATAGTTTCTGCACGTCACGTTCCAAAAAAAACAAAACTCCCAAAAAAAAAAAATAAAAAAAAAATAGTTTTTTAGTTGTTTTAGCTCAGTGATACAAATCCATTTCACACAGCTGCGTGGAACCATTCTGTGTGTCACAGTTCAGCTGTCCACTCACGCCAATCCGTATTTTCTGTCCAGGTGACACTTTATGTACGTCATGTAATCCAACCAGGTCTTTTGCTCTCACGTATATAGCTTGATCCCAAAAATCTCTGTGCGACATTTGTCTGGGTCGCAGTCAAAATAGCCACCATTAACAGGGTGTGAGTTAGGTCTACGATAGTTTCTGCACGTCACGTTCCAAAAAAAACAAAACTACAAAAAAATATATTAAAAACAATATATAAAAAAATAGTTTTTTTGTTGTTTTAGCTCAGTGATACAAATCCATTTCACACAGCAGTGTGGAACCATTCTGTGTGTCACAGTTCAGCTGTCCACTCACTCCAATCCGTATTTTCTGTCCAGGTGACACTTTCTGTACGTCACGTAATCCAACCAGGTCTTTTGCTCTCACGTATATAGCTTGATCCCAAAAATCTCTGTGCGACATTTGTCTGGGTCGCAGTCTAAATAGCCACCATTAACAGGGTGTGAGTTAGGTCTACGATAGTTTCTGCACGTCACGTTCCAAAAAAAACAAAACTACAAAAAAATATATGAAAAACAATATATAAAAAAAATAGTTTTTTTGTTGTTTTAGCTCAGTGATACAAATCCATTTCACACAGCAGTGTGGAATCATTCTGTGTGTCACAGTTCAGTACACTCACTACAATCCGTATTTTCTTTCCAGGTGACACTTTCTTTACGTCACTTAATTAAACCAGACTGAACAAGTTTGTGGGTTTCAGTACACCAGGCCCATTTATTTTTTATTTTTTATATAATACACTTATATACAGAAAATGTTGAACCCCAGGGCTAAGGGTCGAGGACGAGGGCGTGGGCGTGGACATTCAATTACTGCAGGGGGCAGAGGCTGTGGTCCTGGGCAGGGTGAGACAGTACCGGGCTGATGAGGGAGCAGGGGAACGCCGCAGAGCTACACTCCCTAGCTTCATGTCTCAACTTACAGGGACACGTGGTAGAGGACTGTTGAAACCACAACAGTGCGAACAGCTGATGTCGTGGATTGCGGACAATGCTTCAAGTAATTTGTCCACCAGTCAGTCTTCCACGCAGTCCACCCACGTTACCCAAGGGAGCACTCCTCTGGCTCCTCCACCTCAACCTCCTTCCCCCCAATCTGCCCCCTCCCAGGAAAATTTGGAATGCGATCCGGCATACTCTCAGGAACTGTTTTCTGGACCCTTCCCAGAGTCACAAACCACTTCTCAGGTTGCTGCTGACCTCTTTCCCGATGCCCAAGTTTTCCAACTGTCGCAGTCTGTGGGTGATGATGATGATGATGACAATGTTTACTTAGTGTAAGAAGTTTGTAAAGAGGTGTCGGACGATGAGGAGACACGGTTGTCAGACAGTGGTGAAGTTGTTGTCAGGGCAGGAAGTCCGAGGGGGGAGCAGACTGAGGAATCGGAGGATGACGAGGTGACTGACCCAAGCTGGGTTGATATGCAGAGTGAAGACAGTGCTTCTGAGGCGGAGGCAAGTGCTGCACCAGAACAGGTTGTAAGAGGCAGTGGTGTGGCCAGAGGGAGAAGCAGGGCCAGAGCTGGTGCATCATCAGCAACTGTTTCACATAGTGAAGCTCCCGTGGCGAGGCCTAGATGTTCGCAAGTCTGGAGGTTCTTTAAAGAAAGTGAGCATGACCGACGGACTGTGGTGTGCAACCTGTGCCACACCAGGATCAGCAGGGGTGCCACCACTACTAGCCTAACCACCACCAGCATGCGCAGGCATATGAGTGCTAAACACCCCACTCAATGGAACCAAGGCCGTTCACCACCTCCTGCGGGTCCCACCACTGCTCCTTCCCCTGTGTCACTCGCTGCCTCTGCTAGTCAACCCCCTGCGTCACTCGCTGCCTCTGCTAGTCAACCCCCTGCCCAGGACCCCGGCACGAGCGCCTCCCGCCGGAAAACCACACCTTCGCCTCCACGATCCTCCACAGTGTCCACCAATGTGTCCCAGCGCAGCGTTCAGCTGTCTTTACAGCAAACGCTGGAGTGCAAGAGGAAATACAGTTCCACCCACCCACATGCCCAAGCCCTCAACGTCCACATCTCCAAATTGCTTAGCCTGGAGATGCTGCCCTATAGGCTGGTAGAGACCGAGGCCTTTCGCAATCTCATGGCGGTGGCTGCCCCTCGGTATTCGGTCCCCAGCCGCCACTATTTTTCCCGATGTGCCGTCCCAGCCCTACACCAGCACGTGTCACAGAACATCATCCGTGCCCTGACCAACGCTGTTTCTGAGAAGGTCCACCTAACCACGGACACGTGGACAAGTGCTGCCGGGCAGGGACACTATATCTCACTGACGGCACATTGGGTTAACTTGGTGGAGGCTGGGACCAAGAATGACCCTGGGGCCGCTCATATACTGCCGACATTGAGGATTGCGGGGCCTACTTTGGTCACCGTCTCTCAGACGTACTATGCCTCCTCCTCCTCCGACCCCTCCTCCTCCTCCACCGAATTACCATCCGTGGGCACGGCGCCTTCAGTCGGTAGCTCTAGGCGCAGCAGCAGTGCCGTGGGTAAGCGCCAGCAGGCGGTGCTCAAACTGCTGAGCTTAGGTGACAAAAGGCACACCGCCCAAGAGCTGTTACAGGGCATCACGGCGCAGACCGATCTGTGGCTGGCACCGCTGAACCTCAAGCCAGGCATGGTTGTGTGTGACAACGGGCGTAACCTGGTGGCGGCGCTGCAACTCGGCAGACTGACACATGTGCCATGCCTGGCCCACGTGTTCAATCTAATAGTTCAGCGGTTCCTCAAGACATACCCCAATCTGTCTGATTTGCTCACCAAGGTGCGCTGCATCTGTGCGCATTTCCGCAGGTCGACCACAGATGCTGCCACTCTCAGGGCAGCGCAGCGCCGCCTACAACTGCCCGCTCACCGACTGTTGTGCGACGTGCCCACGAGATGGAATTCGACATTAAACATGTTATCCAGAGTTTACAAGCAGCGCAGAGCGATTGTAGACTGCCAGATGTCAACTTCCACCAGAAATGGTAGTCAGGTCAGTCAGATTCCTCAAGTCTACAATGAGGAGTGGACGTGGATGTCTGATATCTGCCAGATGTTGAGCAACTTTGAGGAGTCAACACAGATGGTCAGCGGCGATGCCGCCATTATCAGCCTCACCATCCTGCTGCTTTGCGTGTTGAAAAACTCACTGCTCAGCATCAAGTCGGATGCTTAGCGCTTGTCACAAGAGACGGTGGAGGAAGATACGTCGCTTGATAGCCAGAGCACCCTGCGGTCTGTTTCTCAGCGCGTATCGGAGGAGGGGGATGAGGATGAGGAGGAAGAGGAGGAGAATGTCGGCGAGACAGTAGAGGCTACCAGTGCTCAGTCCTTAACTCTTGAGCGTGTGTCGGCTGAAGAGGAGGACTTGGAGGAGGAGGAGGCGGAAATGGAGAGTCAGGCCAGTGAGGAGAGGGAATTCTTGCGTGTTGGGACTCTGGCGCACACGGCGGACTTCATGTTAGGCTGCCTATCCCGTGACCCTCGCGTTAGAAGAATTTTTTCAAACACCGATTACTGGGTGTTCACTCTCCTGGACCCACGGTACAAGCAGAACCTTTCCACTCTCATCCCTGCAGAGGAAAGGAGTATGAGAGTGAATAGATATCAACAGGCCCTGGTGCAGAAGCTGAAACAATTCTTCCCATCTGACGCCGCTAGCGGCAGAGGGCATGGTTCTGTGGACCAAGTAGCGGGGGAAAGGAGCCGAGCAGGCAGCTTGTCCAGCACTGGCAGGGGAACGCTCTCCAAGGCCTTTGCCAGTTTTATGTCACCCCAGCAAGACACTGTCACCTGTCCCCAGTCTAGGCAGAGTAGGGGGGAGCTGTACAGAAAGATGGTGAGGGAGTACCTAGCTGACCATACCAACGTTTGTAGCGATCCCTCTGCTCCATACAACTACTGGGTTTCAAAGCTGGACACGTGGCCTGAACTGGCGCTGTACGCCTTGGAGGTCCTGGCCTGCCCTGCCGCTAGCGTGCTGTCAGAGCGGGTATTCAGTGCAGCTGGTGGCGTCATCACCGATAAGCGTACACGCCTGTCAACTGACAGCGCTGACAGGCTGACGCTTATTAAAATGAACAAAGCCTGGATTTCACCGGAATTCAAATCTCCTCCGGGGGAAAGCAGCTAAAGATTAACATTACTTATGTATCCGATTCCTCTTCTCTACTCCTCCTACTCCTTCTCCTCCATGTCGTCTTTGCCTAACGCTGACTAAAAAAATGCCATTTTTTAGAGGTCCAACTGGCACTCTTTTACCACAATTTTTAAGGAGGGCCCCCTACAGACCCTCTCTTCAAACAATTTTTCTGGAGGTCCACCTACAGGCCCTCTCTCCAAACAATTTTTCCGGAGGTCCACCTACAGGCCCTCTCTCCAAACAATTTTTCCGGAGGTCCACCCACAGGCCCTCTCTCCAAACAATTTTTCCGGAGTTCCACCTACAGGCTCTCTCTCCAAACAATTTTCTCACCATCAAAGTGACGAACCCCAACGCCAGACTGCGCAGCGAAGATAACGAATAAATATCTCTGTGGTTATTTGTGCTAAATAAAAGTTAAATAAACACAAAAAAAAAAATTTGAAAGTTGAATCTGTCCCATCATGAGAAAGTCCCCCCAAGGAGTCCACAATGTAACTTGCTTCACTTTCAACTACCTCACCCCCCGACACCTGTGTCTCGCCATTGTCCACCACCTCCTCAGACAACACTGGTAAATCCCCACTGTCAGCACACGGAGACAGCAAAAGGTCTTGCGAATTGGGGCAGAGAATGTTCTGGGGTAGCACATCAGAGAAGGGGTGACTATGGGGTTCCAGGGAGTACGTGACCACATGCAATCTCCATCCAAAAAGTCATACTGAGGCTCACCACCATGCTTTACACTGCAATCCTATTACTGAGGCTCACCACCATGCTTTACACTGCAATCTTATTGAAAGACAGACAATCAGGGGTTAACCGCCAGGTTGTCAGGCAGCATTTTTAAGTGGGTCACCATTACCGTGTCCCTGAAAATTGCCTTGGGGTCATCGCCAGAGTATTTTTATGAAAGGCCATGGGGTTCTATACACACAGTGCTGACGGAAGCCCATCAGCCTTTCTAAACACAATTGAATCTGTCCCATCATGAGAAAGTCCCCCCAAGGAGTCCACAATGTAACTTGCTTCACTTTCAACTACCTCACCCCCGACACCTGTGTCTCGCCATTGTCCACTACCTCCTCAGACAACACTGGTAAATCCCCACTGTCAGCACACTGAGACTGCAAAAGGTTTTGCGAATTGGGGCAGAGAATGTTCTGGGGTAGCACATCAGAGAAGGGGTGACTATGGGGTTCCAGGGAGTACGTGACCACATGCAATCTCCATCTAAAAAGTCATGCCACACTTGATCGAGCTCATAATTGACAATTGTACCGGTTGATGCTAAATTTTTAAGTTGGGTTCCTGCGTCGTCATTCTATCTACATCCGGCTGTTGTCACCACCACACACGCTAGCCCAGGGGCCCTCTCTCCAAACAATTTACGTCTTTTTCCTATCTTTCTCTCTCTCCGAACTATTTTTCCGGATAGCTGCCATATACGGTATTAAACTGAGTAGTATACATAGAACCTATACCACACTTGATCTATACTGAACGTCATTTTTAAAAATACGTCATTTTCCTCTCTTTCTCTCATTTGTCTGGGTTGCAATTAAGCAGACCAAGTCTGCCTAATCTAATAGTTTCTGTGTAATTGCTCCATACTGCACGTCTTTTTCCTCTCTTTCTCTCTCTCCAAACTATTTTTCCGGATAGGTGCCATATACGTTATTAAACTCAGAAGAGTACATACCGTACCGGTTGATGCTACAGTTTTTCCAAATCCATCCGGCTGTTGTCACCACCACACACGCTAGCCCAGGGGGCACTCCTCTGGCTCTTCCAACTCAACCTCCTTCCCCCCAGCCTGCCCCCCACCTACAGGCCCTTTCTCCAAACAATTTACACGGATAGGGGATGTTTTAGATATTATACTGATTTTTGTTTGTACCTCTTTTAATTGGCTCCTGACCTGTGATAGGCAGAGCATGGACACGTCCCCTTAGCTGCAGTAGAAAAGACACTCCCCTGGCCAGAGCAAGCTCTTTTTCCTTTTCCGTGTTCGAAAAATCCATGAAATATATGGTCTCAAGATAGGGGACGTATACGATTTTAAACTGAGAAGAATCGATACCACACATGCCCCACTAGGAGAATTTGGGGTAATGGTGGGATTAGGCAGCCTCAGAGGCATCCATGCATGCTGCCCCTGCTGTTTCCTGTACATTTCTGTGGTGTTTCCATCATTTTCTGAGGTTTCCAGGTTTTCACCCAGCCTTCCCTAGGCAGAGCCTTGGTCCCCTGCAAAAATGCTCGAGTCTCCCATTGACTTCAATGGGGTTCGTTATTCGAAACGAGCACCCGAGCATCGGGAAAAGTTCGACTCGAATAACGAGCACCCGAGCATTTTAGTGCTCGCTCATCTCTAGTTATAAGCTAACTGTTGCTGAACAATAGAAACTCTTAGGCACTCAGTTGTATATGAAATGTTGTAAAACAAATACCACAGTGTCTTCGTGCTTGTTACTATTGGTATTGTGTTGATTTCTGCTTGACATACATTGCTAATCCTGAAATACTATTCTTAAGAGGCACTCTAGTAAGCGTTAACCACTAAATGACCATGCCTGAAATTGGTGATTTTCCTTTTTTTTTTCCTTTTTTACTCCCAACGCTCCCAAAGCCATAACTGTTTTATTTATTCATTCACATAGCCGTATGAGGGCTATTTTGAGGGACAAAATGTACTTACTAATGGCACCATTTACAGTTGAATACAATGTGGTGAGAAGTGGGAAAAAATTCCAATGGGGTTGAATTATAAAAAAAAACACCATTCTGCCACTGAATTATGGGAGTTTTTTTACACCATTTCCTATGTGGCAAAACTGACATGTTACTTTTATTCTCCGGGCCAGTATAATTATAGCGATACCACATATGTATAGTGTTTCCTCTATTTCAATACTAAAACAAAAATGTAAAAACACAATTTTTTTCTTTGCATTTCCATATTCTGACACCCATAACTTTTCTATTTTTGTGTGAACACAGAGCTGTGTGAGGGCTCATTTTTTGCGGGGTGATCTGTACTTTTCATTGATACCATTGTGTGATTTTTTTATCACTTTTTGTTTTGTTTGTTTTGTGGGAGGTGAACCAACCAAAAATGGCAGATTGGCCATTTTGACTTTTTATTTTCTGTTTTGCCATTTGCCATATGAGATAAATATTTTTAGATTTTATTAGTACATGTTGTCAATTTTTTAAAATTATTAATGTATTTTTTATTTTAATTTTGGAGAAAGGGGGTGATTTGAGTTTTTATATTTTTTTTAAATATATTTTTTTCATATTTTGAAAACCTTTTTTTTCCACACTATTTAATAGTGATCCTAGGGATCTATATCAAGCAATCATTAGATTGCTTTTCTCATAGACTCCAATGCATTACAATGACATTATGTTCCTATGGAGCCCTGTCACAGGCAGGGGCTCCATAGGAACTAATGTGCGGCAGCCCTGTATCACTCCTGAGTACAGAGGCTGCCGCACACTATATCCAGTTCCCACGATCTTTGCCGGGGAGAGTCCCGGGTGCCTGCTGTTTAAAACCTTTCATATTTTCCAAGACATTGTTTTGATGTACAGATTTTTTTTGCTGCAGATATTAAAAAAAAACAATGTTTTGTATTTTTTATTTTTAATTAATATGCACAATAAAATTTATATTATAATAACATTTTTACTTTTTTCTCAGCCTTTTGTTGTTTTATTATATTATTTTTTTTTTAAATCCCATTGAAGGATTACTATCTTAGAACTTTATTTCTAACTTGCCACTAACCCCCCCCCCCGGCCCTGCTGCAGACTGAGGGCCTGCACTGCTCCCCATTAAAAGATAGTGAAGAGTGACTAAGGGGTTATATAAGGTTAGAAAAACATGGCTTCTTTCTTCCAGGAACAACACCACTCCTGTCTATGTGTTGTGTGTGGTATTGCAGCTCAGCAACATTGAGGTGAATTTTGCCAAGCTGAAACACTATATATAACCTGTGGGCAGGTGTAGCATTGTTTTTGGAAGGAAACATATATGTACAACCTCCTTGAAACCTAAGGCCTTGTTCACATTTCCATTTTTCATGGAGGCGTGCTATCCACATTTTCCAAAGACAGCACACATACCCATTGATTTTAATGTGTTTGTTCTCACATCAGTGTGTGGACCAAATGCACTCACTGAAAAAACACGGACACAACCCCAATAGTATCTGTGTTCTGTCATTGTTTCACTGATCACTGGTAGGAGAGGTGCAGTGGACCGGTTTGGGAATGTACATCAGGGATGTAAAGGCGTGGGGCACCCAAATGGGAAATAAGTCCAGAGAGTCAGGTTCTGCAGTTTTTTTCTCCCTGGCTGTGACGTTCTCCGATGTGATTGGATCGCGGCACAGCCAGGTTGAGAAACCTGGGTGTCTCCTCCTCCCTGTACCGATGCTCAGTATTAGCATACTGAGCGCGAAAAATAGAGGGGGCAGAGCCGGGCGCAGGAGCGCTATTTTGAAAAACCTGGGCGGGTGGCAGCATCAGCGGGGGGTGCCCTGCAAGTAAAGGTATTTACCTACTATAATGTAAAACCATGAAAGGTCCTCTAAAGTGACTCTGGCATTTGAAGTAACTTTTCAGATTAAGTTATGGAGTCTGTACATGAGGAATAACTATTTCTGGCCATTATATGACTTATCCTGACGTATCCTGCATTTATGAGCCGTTTCCCCTCTAATTATCATTTTCCCCTGAACTCAGCCCAGAGTGGGTGCAGACTAGCTGTTATGATGTCTCCCATACACAGCACATAGAGAAGACAGAATCTTGCATCTCTACCTCTGTAGAACAACCTCAGAAGCAGAAGAGCATGAAGGATATTATACAGTGCCTTGCGAAAGAATTCGGCCCCCTGTAACTTTTCAACCTTTTGCCACATTTCAGGCTTCAAACAAAAAGATATAACATTTTAAATTTTTGGTGAAGAATCAACAACAAGTGGGTCACAATTGTGAAGTGGAACGAAATTTATTGGATCATTTAAATCTTTTTTGTAATAATAAAACTGAAAAGTGGGGCGTGCAAAATTATTTGGGCCCCTTGCATTAATACTTTGTTGCGCCACCTTTTGCTGCGATTACAGCTGCAAGTCACTTGGGGTATGTCTCTATCAGTTTTGCACATCTAGAGACTGAAATTCTTGCCCATTCTTCCTTGCAAAACAGGTCGAGCTCTTTGAGGTTGGATGGAGAGCGTTTGTGAACAGCAGTTTTCAGCTCTTTCCATATATTCTCAATTGGATTCAGGTCTGGACTTTGACTTGGCCATTCTAAGACCTGGATACGTTTATTTTTTAACCATTCCATTGTAGATTTTGCTTTATGTTTGGGATCATTGTCTTGTTGGAAGATAAATCTCCGTCCTAATCTCAGGTCTTTTACAGACTCCAACAGGTTTTCATCCAGAATGGTCCTGTATTTGGCTCCATCCATCTTCCCGTCAATTTTAACCATCTTCCCTGTCCGTGCTGATGAAAAGCAGGCCCAAACCATGATGCTTCCACCACCATGTTTGACAGTGGGGATGGTGTGTTCAGGGTGATGAGCTGTTTTGCTTTTACGCCAAACATATCGTTTTGCATTGTTTCCTAAAAGTTGGATTTTGGATTCATCTGACCAGAGCACCTTCTTCCACATGTTTGGTGTGTCTCCCAGGTGGCTTGTGGCAAACTGTAAACGAGACTTTTTATGGATATCTTTGAGAAATAGCTTTCTTCTTGCCACTCTTCCATAAAGGCCAGATTTGTGAAGTGTTGGACTGATTGTTGTCCTATGGACAGACTCTCCAACTTCAGCTGTAGATCTCTGCAGTTCATCCAGAGTGATCATGGGCCTCTTGGCTGCATCTCTGATCAGTCTTCTCCTTGTTTGAGATGAAAGTTTAGAGTGACAGCCGGGTCTTGGTAGATTTGCAGTGGTCTGATACTCCTTCCATTTCAATATGATTGCTTGCACAGTGCTCCTTGGGATGTTTAAAGCTTGGGAAATCTTTTGGTATCCAAATCCAGCTTTAAACTTCTCCACAACAGTATCACGGACCTGTCTGGTGAGTTCCTTGGTCTTCATGATGCAGAACCCTGAGACTATCACAGAGCAGTTGCATTTATACGAAGACTTGATTACACACAGGTGGATTCTATTTATCTTCATCAGTCATTTAGGACAAAATTGGATTATTCAGAGATCCTCAATGAACTTCTGGAGTGAGTTTTCTGAACTGAAAGTAAATGGTCCGAATAATTTTGCACGCCCCACTTTTCAGTTTATTATGACAAAAAAAGTTTAAATGATCCAATACATTTCGTTCCACTTCACAATTGTGACCCACTTGTTGTTGATTCTTCACCAAAAATTAAAAATATTGTATCTTTTTGTTTGAAGCCTGAAATGTGGCAAAAGGTTGAAAAGTTCCAGGGGGCGAATACTTTCGCAAGGCACTGTACAGCAGTAATGAATAGAGATGAGCGAGTAGTGTTCGATCGAGCTGGTATTCGATCGAATACTACGATATTCGGCGTGCTCGATTTCTTTCAAGTATAACGGCGATGGCGCACTTAGAATTCGTTTCCCCTCCCACCTTCCCTGGCGCTCTTTTTCCACCAATCACCATGCAGGGGGGGTATGACAGGCACGCTGAGCACGCTGGCAGCGCGAAAACAGCGTCTACATGCATTGGCTGGAAAAACCATGTGACCTCGAATATTAAAAACTCAGCTCTTCCTGCTCGTACGCATATGCTGCGTGAACTTAGTCAGGGACAGAGGCTGGAGAAGGGAGAGACAGATTTTAGCTGTTGGACAGGCAGGAGCGTGATTAAAAGCCCTTATCAGGGCTACTACAGTGGACTTCAGTGATAGCTTACTACAATATAGACTTTACAGAGAACGGCTGCTGTATTCAGGGATAGCTGCTGGAGTAGGGACAGAGAGAGGCATTAGTGGTGTATTAGGTGCTCTGCTACATACCAAACTATATTTGGCACTACTGCTGTGTACCTTGAAAAATACAATATATAGGCCTTATAACTGGCAACTGTACTGTGCGTTCTCTTGCAAAGTAATTTCTCATAACTGGTGTTCATACACACCGTCTGATCACTTAATACACGGCTGTGTACCTTGAAAAATACAATATATAGGCCTTATAACTGGCAACTGTACTGTGCGTTCTCTTGCAAAGTAATTTCTCATAACTGTTGTTCATACACACCGTCTGATCACTTAGTACACTGCTGTGTACCTTGAAAAATACAATATATAGGCCTTATAACTGGCAACTGTACTGTGCGTTCTCTTGCAAAGTAATTTCTCATAACTGGTGTTCATACACACCGTCTGATCACTTAATAAAAGGCCTGTGTACCTTGAAAAATACAATATATAGGCCTTATAACTGGCAACTGTACTGTGCGTTCTCTTGCAAAGTAATTTCTCATAACTGGTGTTCATACACACCGTCTGATCACTTAATAAAAGGCCTGTGTACCTTGAAAAATACAATATATAGGCCTTATAACTGGCAACTGTACTGTGCGTTCTCTTGCAAAGTAATTTCTCATAACTGGTGTTCATACACACCGTCTGATCACTTAATAAAAGGCCTGTGTACCTTGAAAAATACAATATATAGGCCTTATAACTGGCAACTGTACTGTGCGTTCTCTTGCAAAGTAATTTCTCATAACTGTTGTTCATACACACCGTCTGATCACTTAGTACACTGCTGTGTACCTTGAAAAATACAATATATAGGCCTTATAACTGGCAACTGTACTGTGCGTTCTCTTGCAAAGTAATTTCTCATAACGGGTGTTCATACACACCGTCTGATCACTTAATAAAAGGCCTGTGTACCTTGAAAAATACAATATATAGGCCTTATAACTGGCAACTGTACTGTGCGTTCTCTTGCAAAGTAATTTCTCATAACTGTTGTTCATACACACCGTCTGATCACTTAGTACACTGCTGTGTACCTTGAAAAATACAATATATAGGCCTTATAACTGGCAACTGTACTGTGCGTTCTCTTGCAAAGTAATTTCTCATAACTGGTGTTCATACACACCGTCTGATCACTTAATAAAAGGCCTGTGTACCTTGAAAAATACAATATATAGGCCTTATAACTGGCAACTGTACTGTGCGTTCTCTTGCAAAGTAATTTCTCATAACTGTTGTTCATACACACCGTCTGATCACTTAGTACACTGCTGTGTACCTTGAAAAATACAATATATAGGCCTTATAACTGGCAACTGTACTGTGCGTTCTCTTGCAAAGTAATTTCTCATAACTGGTGTTCATACACACCGTCTGATCACTTAATAAAGGCCTGTGTACCTTGAAAAATACAATATATAGGCCTTATAACTGGCAACTGTACTGTGCGTTCTCTTGCAAAGTAATTTCTCATAACTGGTGTTCATACACACCGTCTGATCACTTAATAAAAGGCCTGTGTACCTTGAAAAATACAATATATAGGCCTTATAACTGGCAACTGTACTGTGCGTTCTCTTGCAAAGTAATTTCTCATAACTGTTGTTCATACACACCGTCTGATCACTTAGTACACTGCTGTGTACCTTGAAAAATACAATATATAGGCCTTATAACTGGCAACTGTACTGTGCGTTCTCTTGCAAAGTAATTTCTCATAACTGGTGTTCATACACACCGTCTGATCACTTAATAAAAGGCCTGTGTACCTTGAAAAATACAATATATAGGCCTTATAACTGGCAACTGTACTGTGCGTTCTCTTGCAAAGTAATTTCTCATAACTGTTGTTCATACACACCGTCTGATCACTTAGTAAACTGCTGTGTACCTTGAAAAATACAATATATAGGCCTTATAACTGGCAACTGTACTGTGCGTTCTCTTGCAAAGTAATTTCTCATAACTGGTGTTCATACACACCGTCTGATCACTTAATAAAAGGCCTGTGTACCTTGAAAAATACAATATATAGGCCTTATAACTGGCAACTGTACTGTGCGTTCTCTTGCAAAGTAATTTCTCATAACTGGTGTTCATACACACCGTCTGATCACTTAATAAAAGGCCTGTGTACCTTGAAAAATACAATATATAGGCCTTATAACTGGCAACTGTACTGTGCGTTCTCTTGCAAAGTAATTTCTCATAACTGTTGTTCATACACACCGTCTGATCACTTAGTACACTGCTGTGTACCTTGAAAAATACAATATATAGGCCTTATAACTGGCAACTGTACTGTGCGTTCTCTTGCAAAGTAATTTCTCATAACTGGTGTTCATACACACCGTCTGATCACTTAATAAAAGGCCTGTGTACCTTGAAAAATACAATATATAGGCCTTATAACTGGCAACTGTACTGTGCGTTCTCTTGCAAAGTAATTTCTCATAACTGTTGTTCATACACACCGTCTGATCACTTAGTACACTGCTGTGTACCTTGAAAAATACAATATATAGGCCTTATAACTGGCAACTGTACTGTGCGTTCTCTTGCAAAGTAATTTCTCATAACTGGTGTTCATACACACCGTCTGATCACTTAATAAAAGGCCTGTGTACCTTGAAAAATACAATATATAGGCCTTATAACTGGCAACTGTACTGTGCGTTCTCTTGCAAAGTAATTTCTCATAACTGGTGTTCATACACACCGTCTGATCACTTAATAAAAGGCCTGTGTACCTTGAAAAATACAATATATAGGCCTTATAACTGGCAACTGTACTGTGCGTTCTCTTGCAAAGTAATTTCTCATAACTGTTGTTCATACACACCGTCTGATCACTTAGTAACACTGCTGTGTACCTTGAAAAATACAATATATAGGCCTTATAACTGGCAACTGTACTGTGCGTTCTCTTGCAAAGTAATTTCTCATAACTGGTGTTCATACACACCGTCTGATCACTTAATAAAAGGCCTGTGTACCTTGAAAAATACAATATATAGGCCTTATAACTGGCAACTGTACTGTGCGTTCTCTTGCAAAGTAATTTCTCATAACTGGTGTTCATACACACCGTCTGATCACTTAGTAAAAGGCCTGTGTACCTTGAAAAATACAATATATAGGCCTTATAACTGGCAACTGTACTGTGCGTTCTCTTGCAAAGTAATTTCTCATAACTGGTGTTCATACACACCGTCTGATCACTTAATAAAAGGCCTGTGTACCTTGAAAAATACAATATATAGGCCTTATAACTGGCAACTGTACTGTGCGTTCTCTTGCAAAGTAATTTCTCATAACTGGTGTTCATACACACCGTCTGATCACTTAATAAAAGGCCTGTGTACCTTGAAAAATACAATATATAGGCCTTATAACTGGCAACTGTACTGTGCGTTCTCTTGCAAAGTAATTTCTCATAACTGGTGTTCATACACACCGTCTGATCACTTAATAAAAGGCCTGTGTACCTTGAAAAATACAATATATAGGCCTTATAACTGGCAACTGTACTGTGCGTTCTCTTGCAAAGTAATTTCTCATAACTGGTTGTTCATACACACCGTCTGATCACTTAATAAAAGGCCTGTGTACCTTGAAAAATACAATATATAGGCCTTATAACTGGCAACTGTACTGTGCGTTCTCTTGCAAAGTAATTTCTCATAACTGGTGTTCATACACACCGTCTGATCACTTAATAAAAGGCCTGTGTACCTTGAAAAATACAATATATAGGCCTTATAACTGGCAACTGTACTGTGCGTTCTCTTGCAAAGTAATTTCTCATAACTGGTGTTCATACACACCGTCTGATCACTTAATAAAAGGCCTGTGTACCTTGAAAAATACAATATATAGGCCTTATAACTGGCAACTGTACTGTGCGTTCTCTTGCAAAGTAATTTCTCATAACTGGTGTTCATACACACCGTCTGATCACTTAATAAAAGGCCTGTGTACCTTGAAAAATACAATATATAGGCCTTATAACTGGCAACTGTACTGTGCGTTCTCTTGCAAAGTAATTTCTCATAACTGGTGTTCATACACACCGTCTGATCACTTAATAAAAGGCCTGTGTACCTTGAAAAATACAATATATAGGCCTTATAACTGGCAACTGTACTGTGCGTTCTCTTGCAAAGTAATTTCTCATAACTGTTGTTCATACACACCGTCTGATCACTTAGTACACTGCTGTGTACCTTGAAAAATACAATATATAGGCCTTATAACTGGCAACTGTACTGTGCGTTCTCTTGCAAAGTAATTTCTCATAACTGGTGTTCATACACACCGTCTGATCACTTAATAAAAGGCCTGTGTACCTTGAAAAATACAATATATAGGCCTTATAACTGGCAACTGTACTGTGCGTTCTCT